>JAUUDW010040836.1:5430-16853 GCA_032361385.1 Panulirus guttatus
AGCTGAGTGGTGCATCAACAATTTTTTTGATGTGAGGAATGGCGATGGGTGAGTTGAATATTTTGTAGGTGATGTGGCAGTTGAGGGAGCTTGGGATACCCTTTATTGTGAGTGAAAATGGTGAACAGCTGGTGGAGCAGTTTTCTGAAAAAGAATGGTGATTGGGAATACCTGGTTTAGAAAGAGAAATATACATAAGTATGTGTGGGTGAGTGGGATAGATGACATGCAGGCATTATTGGATTATATCGTACGTGCAAAGGAAAGACTCCAGCTTTGTACAAGAAAAAGAATTTTACTTTAAGCCACACCTGCCTGGTCGTCCATCCTCTCAAAAGCAATTTTAACAAAGCTGTAAACCACATGCAATAATGCATGCAAAACGATTACTGGGTGCTGATCAACCACAGACTCTCAGCACTTTAACAATGACAGAAAGAGCTTCCCAGTACAATTCGAACTTAACATTCATTCAGTTCTGTACAACAGACTCCTCCCAGCTAAACTGCTCCATGACTCACCTCCAAACCCTAATTAGAAATAAAAAGCTTACCTCTCCCTCTCACTTCAGCTAACTCTACTCACAGATCCTTCCCATCCCCAACAAATGTAACACTGACAAAACACCTTCACTTAGATAACCTGACAGGCACTAAAAACTTCCCTCCAAACTCATTCTGAAACCCCAGCTCAAATGCCAAACAGAAGCTACACACCTCACAGCTAAGTCACACTTTCCTATCTATGCTCAGGATGTCGGCCATGGCCACAACCCCGCATACGCTATTTCAGCATGTCTTTAGACCCTGCATGCCAATGATACCACTGCCATAACAAAGACACTTACCACTTATTACTCATTTGCCCTGCACTCTCTACATATAGAGCACTTATAGCTCATTTGCCCAGCACTCTGTACACATAGATGTACACAGCATTGCCATATTTTATGACCTATAGTCCTGACCTGTGGATGTGGCTGCCATCCTGAACATTATAGAAGCCTCATATAGACTGAAGGGATTTGTAGGACAGAAAGTAAGTAAACAAAAGGCATTTTTGGCAGTTCTTTCGAAATTTCTGTGCAGTCATTATGATTCTTTCCCATGCACTTCCCTACTTGCAAGTAGAATCCTCTTACATCAGTTAAACTTTTCTTGATGACCTTGAGAAATTACTGTCAGCATTAATATAATCCTTTTTAGTTCCTGAGAAATACGGGAAGTACTCTTTTTTAAAAGTGCTTTTCCTGTTTATTTGCTTCAAGTTAGCAAATTAGTGATATTTTTTACTTAACCAAAGTATGTGGAACTAACAATGTTGTTTATGAGTAGTAGGCTACAAATTTAAGACTGTAAACATTTGGTTGCATATCAGTCCAGTTTCATATATTTTTGTTGTAGAATCTGACTGTTCATTGCTACTTGAGGAGGAGGAGGATCTACTCAGGTTAGCAGTGAAATGCTTTTTTTCTCTCAGATGGGTTTTTTAACAGGTACTAAATTTTTCCTAAATAAAGATTTGGAAAGTGCATGATCTTATGATAATTGTCTCCCTTCTGACACTGGACTTGGTTCTGTTTAATAGTTTTTGAGATGGCAGTTTCATATGTCATTTAAGCTGAACAGGGTGTATACACTTTTTTGCAAACTTAGAAGTGTAATTCCTTTGATATGTTTATAGGGAATGAACTCCATTTTTCTGGCTGTTCCTGGTGCTAACATGGGAAATGGGGATATGCATGGAAAAAGATTCCATATTCAGCATGTGAAGCTGTTATGTGTATTGCCAGTTTTTCCATGTGACAGAACCATGACTGGTGATGAATATCTTTTGGTAGTTCCCCTTGCTTACTTTCCTGATAATAGATTTCTTTCAAAATATCTGTATAGAGATGCATGGGTTGAATATAATCCTCCTTTAGCGAACATAGGGAATCATTATAACAAAAAAATAACCTTCTGTTTTTTTGATACATGGGTAAGGAAGATTATCCTGTGCCTCCCACCCATCCCCAATATTTTTTCTTGTGAAATAAGGTTTACTGGAGCTTCATTGTTATAGGTATGAAACTTTAGTTATTGCATGTCATAGACAATTGCAAAACTAAGTTTACCATTGGCTCTTTGCAGATGGGTTGTGGGAATGCTACTGGAGAATATTTTTCATAATTTCATTGCATCGTTTTGATAACGTTGGGAACTTCATCTACAAGCTAGAAGTGAAAAGTTTGGAATTTCATCCATGTTTTCTTGTTCAGTGCCTTACTTTCACAGATGTAGGTTTAACCCTTAAAGGCCAGAAATCTTCATATGATGACTTAATAGAAGGTGCCAAGAGTTATCCTATGAACACTAATTTTTGTGGTTGTATTTTGAACCCCCCTCTAGTATTTTGACTTTTGTATGGCAGCTGTCATCATGGTCATTCTCTGGCAGCAATTCATAGAGCAAATATTTCCTTACCTTACCTTCCTGCTCCAGAGGTCCCTTGTATGGGGCTTCCACAGTGCTCAGGTAGTCAACCATGTCTACTTGGTGAGACCACACATCACAAAGTGTGATGATACTGTTTGTGTGTATGAGTTGGGAGGGTGTGGGACGATTGAGCAGTAATTGTTCAGCATCTTCGTTTTAATAGTTGGTGTTGCTGAGTTCCAATATCATGTGGTGGTCACTCAGGACACAAGACTGATCCAGAAGACCCTGCTACTGCTCCCCAGTGAATACAACAATGTGTCCAGCCAATGTGTGAAGAGGTACTTTCCAATCAGCTTTCTTTTTGAAAGGAGTTCATCTTACCCCACTCCTGCATAGCCTCAAGTGTAGATATACATGTAAATATATGTAAGTATACATGAATCTGTGTAATGATAACCAGTTAATTGATATGCATCATGAGGTTCCCTCTCAACTCATTGTACCTCCCTCCTCCACCTTTCCTCAACTAACCATCTTTGATGGGATATTTGTATTATCTTCACCACTATACTACGGCCATAAAAGGTATATTAGCTTACTATTTTTTGTACTTATTCTTTACTTTTACATATATGTCTTTCATAAATAGTGATAAGGGTCATTATTGAATATTCTCATGAGGCTGAGCCCTTGCTCTACTGCCACCCTCCTCCATCCTTCCTCCAACACCTGTGCAGCACATCTCAGGGAGATCTTGTTAGCTTCAGCCATGTAAGCTATGTTAGCCAACTAGTACGTATCCTTTACTTTTTCATGCATTTCTTTCATGTGAAATGGGAAGCAGGAAACTTGAAGACTTTTTTGTGTGTCTTTGTTATGATTTTAATCATGATTTGAATTATTGCAATCACTTGGCAGTTAAAGAGTTGAAACTGCTTTTAGCATGTAATGTGCCATCAGAAAAGCAGCTTTTTTATGTACTATCATAATCTCCATGTGACTGATGCATGCAACTGATTTGCAGCTGGAGAAACTTGAAGAGGATGAAGTTCTACAGTTTGAGTACCAGTCCCTTCTGAAGAAGCTTGAGATTGGGGAAGGTGATATTGAGGTAGGTTAGCTCTTTTTTCCTGAGATAGAGGGTGGTGATATTGAATTAGGTTAGCTCTTTCTTCCCTTATTTAAGGATGTATTGAAATAGATATCCTTATATATGTTGTATTGAAATGGATATACTCATATATAGGGTAGTGAAATGGATAATATCCTTATTTCTTTTGAGAAAAACCATTCCCTTGAAGGCTTAACTCTCAAGTGAAATCCTTTCTGAGACTCAACATCCAGCTGAGGGTGATTGTGTTTACATATTTTGTCAGGATATTGTTTATAGTGAGTTGCACGGTGTGTCCATAAAACACTATAGTAATCCCCAAAAAGCAGTGCATTGAATAGAATGATTTGGAGTGATGTGGCATACTGGGGGTGATGTTCTGTCAGTGAGCTGCACCAGGATGTTTGATGTGGTCAGAGAAAACTATGGAAAGGTCTCTAGGGCTTATCTGTGGATAGTGTACTCCTTTATTTGATGCATTTTGCAGTACAGTTAGAGAGTGGATGTATGTGAATGAGACCGTTCTTTTCCAGCTGTCGTGGCTACCTTGCTAATGCAAGAAACAGCAAACATGGGCATTACTGGGCTCTGCCTGCATGAGGATAAACTATGAGTGAAAAGTCCTTTGTTGCAAGGGCTGCAGGAGCCTTTAAGGAAAAGGTCTTGGGTAACATCAGAACTCTTTCATAGACACTGGTCCTGGGGTAATTATTAATAGGTAAATACCAAATACGTACTGCACGAAAAAAGAAATACCTGCAGGACCTCTTTTATGGGGCTTTTGTAGCTACTGCAACCAGTAGCAGGGAAATGATGGACCCCTTTGAATTGAAAAGTTCTTTGATGAAATTGTACTCCTTTTCATACAGTGACTCGATGATACAGCCTCACTGAAGGCGCCTTTTTATTTGCAGCTTAACCACATGTAGGCAGAGTCTGGTAAGTCTTTAATATTTTGTGACATTATAGATTTATTTCACAAAGAATATCAATTCCAGATATCAGTGAACAGTCCGGGTCATCGTGCATCATCTCTATTGGTTCGCTTGCCTTTGAGTCTTCAAGACGTTCCACCAGTCCTGATTGATGCTAACCCAGGCTCAGCTACCAGTCTTCTTCAAGTAACCTTTCAGGGAGTAAGTGTAACTGAATAATTTTGGAAGGTGATGAGAAAATGCATATGAAAGTTATGACGATCATTTTTTGCTTCATACCTGTGATAAGTTTATTATTCCCCATGTTGGAAAGCTTATGGGCATATGCTCCTGTCAGTTTTTGATTCCATGCATCCATGATTCTGTACATTGTGATCCTGTGTACAGGATGCCTCATGATATTGTAATTGGACGGTGTTCAAATATATATATATCACAGATCCTGCATAGAAGTTACACATTTGTTCGTTAAGTTTTTGAGTTGGGGTTAAGGCCCATGTTCACAAGTTCTTTTGCTAAAAAAACTGCTTTGTGCATGTATACATGATATACCATCATCTCATGACTGGATGCTTGGATATAAGTTGTGTTTGTACCACAGGTACTGCATACAAAAGCTCTACACATGATTAGAAATTTAGATCTGGGAATCGTTGGTCATAGTCATGAATTATTGTTTAAGGATATCTCAAATTTGTGCCATAAGTTGAATTCCAAGAAAGGCAATTTGGGAAAAGTGAAGATAAATTTACAGAGTAAAGGAAGGGGTACCAATATCAGCTTTTGTCAAAGATTCTGCACCGTACAGTACAGATGTATTAAGTTTTCATGAATACACTGTTAGCAATTTGATAACTTACTGTACTGTAAATGTTACAGAATAAATAATGTGAATGAGATTATTGTACTGATCAGTACATCTTGTTTTGTGCATGCCGAGAAGCTGAATAAAGTATGTGTAGAGAACTGCAGTGTTGCATGAGGAAAGCGTGGTGTAGGGTCATGGGGTTTATCATCAGGTGTGGAAGGGTCACGCTAAGTGGAGAAGAGGGCTGATCAGGTGGGCTAATAGGGGTACTACTGCAGGAGGCTGGAGTCATTGAGCAAGCATGTGCAGTTACAAGTGTGCTGGAGTTGCTGAGACCACTCGGGGTTAGAGAAGAGATTTTGAAAAATTGTTAAGGTCACTGTTTTGACTGTATGCTGTGCCTGAAGATGTTACACTCGCAGACAAACACAGAGGCTTTTTCACCTTTTATTAGTATTTTAACCTTTTTGATGCATATATTGATTTTCTCTTTTGCCTCTTCCAGTGAGCGAAAAAAAATATTTTTTAATGAAAAGGTGTTTTCTCACAAACACAAAACTATAAGTAAATTGATAGATAAAAGCCAGAATTTTTTCCTTAAAAATTTAGGCTTAGCCTTACCTAGTACTGGGAAAAGACAATATTTGCTAGATTGGCCAATCCTAAGAAAACCGAATATTTTAACCATATTTTATGTATATGAATGTATGGACAAAGGATTATCAAAACCATTAATTTTTTAAGAATTAAAAGTTAGATGTTGGTAGTGTAAGAAAAACATTATTTTCTAGATCAGCTATTCCTAAGTATGTGGGTGCTACAGATGTGGCAAGTCTGTAGAAGGTGTGCAACCACCTTCCTTGGCCACACTAAGGTTACTAAGGCCTCCAGGCAGCTCCGGTAACACATTCTTTGTTTGGCTTGCCAGCCAACAGAGTGTACTGTGCACACACAGTTCAACTTGTAGCAGGAAAGTGCAGTGAGTACGTTAGGAACAGCCTCACCGTAAAAATGCTGGCCTCTGTTAAGGACAGTAGCACTGGAAGTGTTAGTTATAGTATCTTTATTTCAAAGGTTATGATCCTCTTTGGTTTCTTCTTTTCTATAAGGACTTGTAGGATGTTTATGGGAAGTTATATCACTTCACAAGTAAAATCAAGAGAATAGAATACATAAACTACTAATAAAGGCTAAAAGGAGTAGAGTTATCCAACCTTAAAAGAAGAAAAAGATATGTGATAATCTCTGCAAGGCAGCAATTGAAGGAAAATGTATTGAAACTGAAAGCATCTCAACAAGGAAGATACAGAGTTATGAAACCTACAAGAATACCATGGAATATGCAGAAAATAGTAAAATAGTGTAGCCTGGAAGCTAAAACAACTATTCCATATACTGCCTGGAGAAACAAGAAATGTATGGAACAAATACAGAAACATTGAAATATTGATATGTAACTTAGATCTGTCCTAGATGAACCAAGAATAGATATGTATGTAATGCAGGTGTCAGCAGAGAGGAGTTGTGTTATACATCAAGCAAGGCATTTGTCGAGCACCATGCATAAGCTCTGCCATTTTGGTAAAACATCACTGTAGATACTTGTAGGTAGGTAGGTACTCTCCGATGACATGTCTTTGTCATATCAGAGTAGTGGCACAGATATTAGTTTTTGTTATTTCTATTGTATTAACAGAATGGTAGAGATCATCACAACAATTTTTTTTTGTTCAAGAAGATACTGAAAGTGCTTTCATTGTTTGGATGAATGCATTTTCTTCCAAGGCAATTTTTTGGCAGTGAGATTAGTACATTTTGAAGTGTTTGGAAGAAACACACTCCATTCCTTTACTGTTATTGAAGATTATGAGGGCTATGGGAGGTTTAGACTGTGTTTAGAGGGTTTTGATGAATTCAGCTTTTTTCTTCCCTCTTTTACAGAATGAGGGAGTGTTTGTTCCTAGATTGCATCTGTCACCACGAGTTGAGTCACTCATAGGAGGTGCCAGTACTCTAGCACTTCCTGCAGTTCCTCCTGGTACTTGCTTGATTGACTATGTTGAAAGAGTTTTGGAACTGTTGGAAGAGAAAGTGCGAAAAGCAGTAATGTGTTTTGAAACAAGAAAGCAGGTTATTGCTGAGGTAAATTTTGTTTGTTTTTTGTAGATTAATGCAGAGCCATGCATGAAATTTATTTTGTATAGAGTATTCATCTCGTATATACCGGGGACTCTGTCTGTTTTGTTTTTATGTAACTATGTAACCACAAAACAGAAAGACAGCATCACTATTTCTATGTCAAGTCAGTGACACAAATTTAGCCAAGTAATATGGTATAGCCAGACTGAAAATGTTTTGGTCCAGTTACTCATGGAAGCATGAAAGAGGGAAGTGGGATTAGAAAAAGCAGTACTATGTATGCTTTTTAGCATCTTTTCTTAAACCTATATGCTGGAGGTGCTTGTAGCCTCGAATTTGCCAGGCTAGACTGTTAGAGATCCCATTATTTTAAGAAGTCCAGCAATGAAATTATAGTGACTTTCTAACTATTAAGTAAGTAACCTTCTCAGGCTTGACAAAGTTAGAGCTTCCATTACATATCAGTTACCTTACTCCCAGGAATGATGCCATTCTTAGCCTCTCCTCTTATAGGTTTTCATGTTCTTAATGAGCCATGTACCTAAGATCTACTTGACTTGAAAATATTTGAACTTAAATATAATGTCCAAATACACCAACTTGAATAAATATCATATATTGAAGTGGTTAAAGTTACTTTAGAAGGCTTGACATACCTTCCTCCCCACCAACACCAACCTCATTACCAGTATTCTCAGCAAGAATCATTAAATATTTTGTGATTTACCAGTGAAATGGCAGCAGTTGTTGAACCTAAGAGTCTGATTTACATCATGACAGAGTGTGGTATATTGATGGTAAGCTGTGTCAGGTTTACACCATACATGAGAGTTAGATTGGGGATATTTTTAGTTAGGAATGTGAACCCCCTTATAACTGGAATTCATTTACTCATATAACGACATTCTGCTAGAATGACAGATCTCCAGGAATGTAACACCATCATTCTGTGAGGACTCCTGTATAAAGTTATTGGAAAGGAGTGAAAACCTCTTTGCATGTAAGATCTACAGGACTATTTTGGTGTGCTATAGAAAGGTTAGTGAAATTATCAACACAGGAAATGATATGCATATGTATATATCAAACAAAGAATCTGCTATGATTGTAGAAGTGTTTGTTGCCCAGTACCTGAATCTAGAGGGAAGAATTGTTTCTCTCGTGTTGGTTTGTGCCACGAGCTTTGGGAGATTCTCTAAAGTCCTTAGGAGTTAGAAACATCCAACCCCCAATCATCTGGTGAGGTTTTTGCCTTTCATGCCTTGCTGATCACCTGTACAGTGGTTGCAGCTTACAATTCAATCTTAGATCCCCCCTCCCCCCCTGCAGCTGCGGTCATTCAAAACCTCCATTCTAAAATGACATTGTCCTGCAGGTTGACAGTACAGACAGAATTCCTTTGCTCTCATGCTTCTCCACCCTGCCATGGATAATTATCCTTTTCATATTCAATTAGGGTGTAGTTGATGCACCTAATCCTTGATTTACAGAGAAGTTATGTTCCATGGTAATGCTTTTGTTAGGTGAAAGCTTTTTTGAGTGAGGCATATTATCCCATAGAAATATATGTATTTAAGGGAACCTATTTTTCCTGGTCAGGAATTTTGGGGGATATTTAGTGATTTTGAGACTTATTAAGTACAAAAATTCCACATATAGATTACCAGATATTAGAACACAAGAAAATACACACAGAAATGCTGTGCTTGTCTTAAGGTATTGAAAACACTGTATGGAATTCTCACTCACCAAGTTGTGAATGCCATATGCTGAGTCTGTTGGAGGCAGATTGATTACCAAAATGAAATGGACGGATGGCTGTCCTTCCATTTCATTTTAGTATTCAGTCTGCCATGGAGAGACATTACGTTTGGTGTCCACAACTTGGTGAGCGAGTGTTCCATATTCATATAAAATATTTATGATATTGTGAGACAAGTATAGCACATGTGTGTCTGTCCATTGGTCAGTGCTTTTTTAGATTAGTATGCATGAATAGTCATTATATGTTGTTATGTCATTGCAGTTGCTCTAACATTCCTTAGATGTCGGTCTGCAAGGTATTACTGCTCTAATTTCCTTTTTTCAGGTTTTATGTCAGTTTGGACGTGCTGTGGTGGAGTATGATGCTGAGCGCTTCTGCAAGGTAGTTTTGATGTTTGAAGTAAAGGACTTCCATTTTTTAACACTCATTACTCTTAGCCCCCACTTTCCTCAGGTATGTAATTGATTGTTTTATTTAGTACAACAAAAATCAAATTGTCAAAATGGGATAGAGAGAAATATTGTGATTTAATAGATTTAACCTTGTGTTTACTATCAGAATCAGGAACAGGTTTACTTAGTAGCATGCCCCTAATTTTTTTAAACATATCTTTGGTGATATTTCAGACAGTCGGTATTATACCTTGTCTTTCATGAGGGCCTACTCTTTTTTATATTTAATATTTATCCTAGATTAATTTTTCTATGGTTACCTTTATTATACTTGAAATGAGGTCCTCTAGCTTGGATGAAATGAAGGTAAAATAGACAGACTCCAGGCAGTAGTAGAGAAAATGCAGTTATGAATTAGTAGATTGAATATAATTGGATGAGCTCAGCATATTGTTGTGTCTAGGGGGAATGTTGAAGATAAGAATGTAGTTTTGTAGCATCTCATGTTTAATGGAAGGATGTATGCCAGCAAAAGACAGATTTGTAATATAGGGATGACAGAAAAGGGAAATTGCAATTTGGAGTTTTTAGAGAGGTGGTGTAGTTTTGAAATCAGATAGTGATGATTGAAAAGCATGAAGGAGATGAGGAAATGAAATAAAAGTTGGAGTATTTACCTAGTATGCTCATGCTTGGAGACTGGAAATAGGTTGGTCTGGAGGTTTCTAAATGCAGCCTTCCCCTGTAGTGTATGAGAGATGCTTTATCGAATAATGCATGTACAACAGATCCATGCTTAATGAACTTGATATTGTAGTATATGAGGAAAATATGTATGCTTCCTCTCTCACCCTTCTCTCCCTCATATCATGCCCCTCTCTCTTCTGTCCATTCTTCTCTCTCATCACTTTGTCATTTCCATTTTCATCTCCATTCCAGTTTTTCTTCTCTCCTCACCTTTTTAACACCATATTTCTTTCCTGTCTCTAGCCTCCTCCCTCGCTTTCCTCCTCTTTCTGTAATACCCTACCTTTCTCCCTATATTTCCTAACTAAATTAATGTATATTGTCTTCCATAAAAGCAGCAGCCACCAAAGATAGTCCTCCAGTCCCTGTATCACAACAGTCCCAGAGAACCATACTCCAAGGATATAACTGACCAGAAGTACAGTCCTCAGTGGAGTTCAGAAGAGATGGTGCACAACATCAAAGAAACTGTTCTTGTAAATGTTTCATCCTTCCAGATGTCATCCATAAGGACAGCTTGAAGATCCTCCGAATATGATTCACATCGAAAAATGTGTGACATGTTTTGTTTAACTCATTCCATGATTCGTCCAGTACTTTGGTTTCATTGAATCATGGAAAATGACTTTTATGCAGGTTGAGTGAAGCAGTCAGTCATGTTGTTGAACCATGAAAAAGTTTCTATATAGATTGCAACATGTTAAACCAAAGAACATTTCCTCTTTGTACAAGTTTACAGGTGATTACAATGGAAGGTTTCATTATTACTTTTAAAGTAAAGAGTTGTATAGTGTATGTTGAGATAATATCTCATGTTATTTATCTACCAATTGCTCATTTGTATATAATCATGACTGCTTTATATACATTGTTATGCCATAGCTTAGAAAGCTACAGTTCCTTTCAAGGCAACTGAAGGTATTCTGATTGACAAAATAAGGAACAAACAGACTATGACAAAAATTTGGATAGTCTTAGGTGACATCCCAAGAAAAATTCTTTTCCTAATAATTTGTAAAAGATAAAATTTGGTATCCTATGAATGTAAAGTAATTTACCATTTATACTGTCATGGAACATTTTTTTTTTTTCATACATATTCGCCT
>JAUUDW010040947.1:0-11605 GCA_032361385.1 Panulirus guttatus
TAAACACCATCCCACTCATGCTTCTCCCATTTCTACCCCTCCAATACTCGTCCACTGTATTTCCCCATGCCACAGGTGATCTGCCTCTCACATCAACCCCTTTAATTGTACTATCATACACTTTCCTTGTAAACTCCCGTCTTGCAGTCTTTCCACATGCAAAAACCATCTCAAAGTATTATGTTTCACCCACTCTACCACTCCACAATTCATTCCCTTTGCATTTCCAGCTATACCAAATCTCTTATACATCATTTTATTTCATGCTTGATTCTACGCAGTCATACCACATTCTCATTTCAAATAACTCATTGCCACTGCCAGGATTCTTGATCACTGTGATTCATTCAATGTCCATGTTTCGACTGCCTAGGTCAGGGTCTGGAGGACTGCTGTCCCCTTATCTTTTCTTTTCTTCCACACTTACACCTCTACCCTTCATTATTCCATAAATGGACCAAATGGCTCATCTACCCAGTACTGCTCTCTCCCTTATCTCTCCTTCCAGATCACTAAACTTACCAAGATAACTCCCAAATACTTAAATGCTGTCACTTTTTCCAGTCTTTCTCCCTCCTTATCGATAAGACGGTTTAGTACACTTTCATCTCACCCTATAGGGCTTTACAAAATCTATACTTTCATTCTATTTCCTTTCACACACATTTACTTGACTTTTAATCACATTTACCTTTAATTGCTTTCACTTACACCCAACATAAAACACACATGCAACCTTTTGCAACTTCTCCACTCCAAGCAAACAAGACAGAATCATCTGCGAGCAGGCTTGTCACAAGCCACCATACCTCACCACCACACTCCATCTCTACACCACTTTTCCCCTAATTTAGCTTTCATCTTTCTTGTTACTCCATCCACATATATTTTAAAAATGCCATGGTGACATCACACAGCCCTGCCTCACACCCACATATATACAGAAACTTTCACTTAACTCTCCATCCTTTTTACACATGCATTTGCTCCTTTATAGGAGGCTTTCACACCATCCACCAGGTGTTCCCCTGCCCGACATATCCTTAATACATCCCATAAAGCATTTTACTCAACTCTGTCATGCACTTTATCCTGATCTATTAAAGCTCCATACAGATTCATATCTTTTGCTAGATACTTTTCCAGTCATTCTCATTGCAAAAATCTTATCCATATTCTGCATTCAGTCACTTCCATCACTCTGTCAAACAACACTCTTGCATGCACTTTTCCTGGTGTACTTAACAGACTTATTCCTCTGTAATTGCTACATACACCCTTAGCACCTTTTCCTTTGAATAAAGAGACAATGATAGCTTTCACCCAGTTCTCAGGCATGAACTTCTTTCAATGCTGAATTACATATCAAATGTATTCACTCTATCATACTTTCTCCTCAATTCTTCAGCATTTCAACCATAATCCCATCCACTCCCAGGACCTTTCCTACCTTCAACCTCATTATTGCCCTTTTTACCTCCATTCATGCTATAGGTTTCCATGCATGTACCAACTGCTGCCCCACCATCTTCCATGTTCATCACTTCTTCAAAATACTCTTTCCATCTTCCTTTCATTTCCTCATGCTGATTCAGCAACTTCCCTTCCTTGCTTTTCACATTTACATTTTCACTCTTACATCCATCTAGCTCTTCCCTTTTTCTTCTTCTTACAGTACAGTTTTTTATTTTCTTTAAATCTTCATCAACTCTTTCTCTGCTTTCCTCAATCAGCCTCTTAACAATCTGCTTGCACATCTTATATTCTTCCCTCCTTCTTTGTTGAACTTCCGCTTGGACATTCCATTTGAGCAAGTTACCAAATGCTTTTTTTCTTCTATACCATTGCATTTCTAATTTCATCTGTCCACCAGGCATTTTCACTTTTATTCATTTATCTCAGACCTTGTAGCCAGCAACTAATTCTACAGCTTGTAACAGTCTTTCTCTACACATTTTTAAATCCCTCAGTCACATATGACTGCATCCCTACATTTATAGCACTTTCATATAAATTTTCGGTCACCCTTGTTTTATGGTTCTCTTTGCATTCTTTCTGATTCATCTCCTTGCCAACAACTTTGCCTCTTCATTCTTCCTTACACCATACCTCCACTTCTCCCTGATCCTCACCTCAACAAGAACTGCAAAACGATCAGAATCTCCAAAGCATCCTCTCACAACTGTATCATCCAGCACAACCTTTCTCAACCTTTCATCCACCACCTTATAATTAGTCAAACCCTTTTGTTCTTCTCTTCCACAATTTCTCATCCACATATACCTATATCTGGGAATCATCTTTTGCTGAAAAAAGGTGTTTGCAGAGATGAAAATAAACCCCTCTCTGGTGTGACTTCCACAAGATAACTTCCATTCTCATTTGCTTCAGGTATTCCCCCTTTACAACTTTTCTTGCCAGTTTCATCACATTCCACCTTCACATTCATATCACCTATTACAACAATCATCCTGTCCTTCTCAAACCCATTTATAAAGTCATTCAAATTTCTCCAGAAATGCTTCATTTCACCCTTACCATGCACAGTCCTCATGTTCATAGGTACCTACACGCATACTCATGTATACTTGGCAGTTCTAGTCTTTCCTTTCTATTCTTGATCCATTCCATCCATGCTTTGTAACACACTGTCACATTCTCACAGTTGCATTATCCTTTTCCTTTTCCCTGATAATTTTTATTCATATCCATTCATACCACTCCTCTTTCCATGCCCTCCAGCAAATTGCATTCTTCATTTCCATTTTTACTCCATACACCCTGCCTAAGGACATGGGTTTCCCCAATTCGCGGTATATCCAAATTATAACTTATTATTCTCCACAAGCTCCCTTCTTCTTGCTCTTACCAGACGTCCCATTAACATTCTGAGCCATCTCTGTCAATCACTCGTCACTTTTACTCCCTTGCGTAACTGGAGGACTCCAGTGCCGGTTCTTAGCCTTTTGTGCCTCGCCCTTGACAGGCCACTGGCATAGGGTACCTCCAGTGCTGTGTGTCCCAGAGGCAGATATATACAGAATATAAACTTTAGGAACAGAATCTGTTTTTTCTCATACTGGATTGCTGTTTCCTGCATTGGTGAGATAGCACTAGGAACAAACAAAGAAAGGCCACATCTGCTTATATCCATTCTCTAGCTGTCATGTATAATGCACCAAAACCACTGCTCCCTCTTCACAACCATGCCCCACAGACTTTTCCATGATTTACCCCAGATGCTTCACATGCCCTTGACAGCATGTAGACCCCAGTATTGTACATCTTTCTGGTTCACTACATCCCATGCACACTTTTTACCCTCCTGCATGTTCAGGCCTCAGTCACCCAAAATTTTATGCACTCCATCCTTCCATCTGTAATTTGGTCTCCCCGTTCTCCTTTTTCCCTCCATTTCTAACACTTATGTCCTCTTTGTCAACCTTTTCTCAATCAATTCTTTCTTATGTCCAAACCATTTCAGCATACCCTTTTCTGCTCATTCAACCATGCTCTTGTTTATTGCCACTCATCTCTCTTACCCTTTCAGTGTCATTTCTAAACAACTATAATATTTTATACACTGACTACTAAAGAATTGTAATGAATGGCCATATGTGGTAGAATAAAGTAAACAAGAACAAATTACAACATTTGTATAACACTGAGAATATATACATATATTTCACACTACGTACACATAGTACTCAAGACTGAGGTCAGAGAAGTCAAGTCATTACATTTTTCTGGGTTAAATCAAGTTATTTCTCTAAATTACTTTTTTCTCAATATTATTCCCACTTAAAAGTTTTCAGAGTTAAAGTATTTCAAATTACTTTTGATATGAATTGTTCATTGTCAGTCTTAAATGTTGTTTTCTTATTATAATATAAAGTTTCATTACATAAGAGAAAAGTTTTTAGTTCCTTGCACTTAAAAAAATGACAATTTTTAAAATCCTAGAAATTTTAAATGCTACCTTAAGGGATTAGATATATGAACGAAGTGTCCTATCTCTGTGTACTCCACATGTAATAGTAGAAGTTAAGAATGAGTCAGACAGGTACATGGGGTTGCACTGTAGTTTCCTTTGCTTATATCTTGTTGACTATACTTTTATGTTAAGAATAACATTAAGCAGTGATATAATGTAGATTTTTTTATTGCAGATAATGAATGCACATAAGACAGTTAACGAACTGCAAGAAGTCATCCAGGCAAAGACCACCCACACTATAGACAAAGTAAAGGACCAGAAAATAGATAAACTTTGGATCTAGTAGTAATATATTTTAAAAGTGACCAGATTTGTAGCATATGTTTCAACTTTTTTATATACTTCACTTAGAAAAGGAGAATTATGCTGAATTTCCAAATGAAAAGAGGAGTGAATATTGGTAACTCTGTATTTTTTTTCTTTCCTTTGTGACGTCCTTCAAGTTTGAGATGCATTTCTTGGAAATACACCTTTGTATTTCAAGAGGAGTTAACAGCCTGCACTCACTCATTTCCAAACTGCTCAGGAGTATTCTCAGATATTGCTAATGTAATGGGGTCTGCTCTCAATCAGTCAATAATTTCTTGGATTTGTGTGCAAATGTGTCACTTGGCTTTTCCTGTGTTATAGCCAGCTTTTACAGATTTGGAACCCTTTCTTTATTTGTTTTTATGTGGGAAAAGTTAACTTAGTAAGGATTAATGTTTAATTGTTGGAGCCTTACCCACCCTGTCAGTGCAAACACACACACATACATACATACATACATACATACACACACACAAATTTGCCTACCTTGGAGAAAAGGTGACCTGATCACAACCATTAAGTCTTTAGAATTGATGACATGGTCAGTGACTAGTTCTTTGGAAGATGTAACGATTGAGCATCCAGAGAACATAACATGAAAGAAAACAACAAACTTGTTAACAAAGACATTGAAGTACTTTTATAGTATTAGAGTGGTGGATGAATGGAAAAGAATGACTGAGGACATAGTTAATGCACACAGCATACATAGATTTAAGAAGTTGTACAAGATTAGAGAATGTTCAAGAGAATGGAGGCCACGTGAGTGTAAAACTCCCCCCCCCCCCAGTCTACACAGGTAATTACACACAAACAAACCACTGAGTACTGTCTTTTTGTGTGCCTGCAATTTTGGGGGCTGGGCAACTTATAGCATGTTGATGGATGCAGTTGGATAGGAACCTGGGAACACTGAAACTAAGATGTCCAGAGCACTGAGTGAAACTGTAGATAGAATATCATGTACTGCTAGAGAGAGAGCAATTAGCAAATTTATTGTCTGGTAGATGAGAATTTCAGAAGATTACAGAGCACAAAGGATCATTGCCATTAACAAAAAGGGAGATTAAAGAGAAAGCGAGAGGAACAGAAGTTGAACCAAAACTGCAGGAGCTTGACAGGCATAAGTCTTAGATTGTTTTAGGACTGGATGAAGAACATGCAGCAAATAAAGAAGAGGGGAAAGCAAGAAGAAATACTCTTCAAAGGGTTTCTAGAGGCATAAATGGCATCAGATGCACTCTGTGATAAAGGAAAGAAGCATTGGTGATTATAATGAAGACATAAAGGGATAATGATTTATGCTTACATCTAAGACAGGCTAAGAATTTAAAAAACAGTGTGGAATTTAGAAGAGTATTCATCAAGTGTGATAAACCACTGGAAGAGAGGAAAAAATCGAAGAATGTAGTCAGAAGGCATAAAAATGGAAGGTGCCAAATGAAGCAAAAGGACAGACTACCCCTGCCAATGCTGCAGAGAGGTCAGGAATATTATGCAATGGTAATAGTAGACTGTAGGTATTACATACAAGTGAAGACTATTAGTAGTACATGGTAAAGAGCTGGAATATAAGGACTGTATAAGGGAAAATGCAATGTTGGAGTTGTAGTGACAAAGCCTATTAGACAGATAAGATCGTACCTTTTCATTTTAGAGGGGTACATAATTGTAAGGGGGAAAAGAGAAGACAAAAGAGGAGCATTAGTAGTCAATATGAACATTAGGTAGGAGCCTCTGTGAATGCTGTGTTAGAGTTGCCCTATGCCACTGGCCTGTTAAGGGTGAGGCTCTAAAGGTTAAGAAGCAGCATTGGAGTTCACTAGTCATGGAGACTATCTTGCCATGGCCTCCTTCTTGAGGAAGGTCCAGGTGAGAACAGGTATCAAAGATATAGACGAGAATAAAAAAAAAGGAATGTTAATGATCCAGAACATATAAACAATGACCACATCATACGAACAATCAGGATGGTAAATCAAGCACTAAAACATTCACTTCTCAGAGAAGTGCATGCTATAAAGGGGGATTTCAGTTATAAAGAGATAGACAGGTGAGATGCAGATTCTCTTGGTAAAAGGGAAGCATAGAGAAGCAAGTTCCTAGAGTGTGTACAGGAAAATATCCTTTACCAGCATGTCAGTGAACAGACTAGGATAAGAGAGACTGATTCACCCTCATTACTAGATTTTATTTTCCCACGGCTTGTTATTGAAAGTATTGTATATAATACACCATTTGGGCAAAGTGATCATATAATGTTCATATTTGATTATGTGGTAAATGAGGAAGTTAAAAGAGCAGAGATGAGACAGGATATGGGGAGGAGATATATTTATGGAGACAGGATTTGAGGAGGAGATATATTTATGGAAACTACACAGAACTTAACATTGATTGGAAAAGGAATTCAGGAACCAGGTACAGTGGTGAAAACAGGAACATGTATACCCCAAGCCTCAACTACAGAAGGATGGTTAAGAAAGAAGGAAGAATGGTTTTATCAAAGATGACAAAAACCAAGGGAGTTTGGAATACAGTGGAGGAGATATAGGGGACACTCTAGCCAGCTAGCTAGGGCAAGGAATAAGAGAGCATGAAATGAGCATAGCAGAATAAGAAATGAACAGAAATTTTGAAAATGTAGATGAGGCAAGTGAAAATCCAGAACTTTTTTATAAATTCGTTGGAAGTAGAGTTTGAGTTAAAGAGCAGCAAATGAAATTAAGGGATTCAGAGGTAAAATTAGGTGAGAATGATGTAAGGGACTGAATAACAAGTTCAAAAATGTTTTTGGAATGGAAGATACTATAGCCTCATCACTAGTGAGATAGGATAGGAAGGAGGCTTTAGAAAACCTTGAGATATCTAGAAAAGACATGAACAGAATATTGCTAAAAGGTTTTCACCCAAACAAGGCTCATGGTCCAGATTACACATACATTGAAGATGTGTGCAGATACACTAGACAGACTGCTCAAAATGTTATTCAAGATGCCCCTGGAGAAAGGCAAAGTACCAAGGGAGTGAAAAAGAGCAAATATCATACACATCTATAAGAAAGGAGACTGGTAAGAGGTGTTGAATTAAAGACCAGCCTCCTTGATGAGTGTGGTCTTTAAGGTTCTGAAAAAGTTAATTAGAAAGCAAATGGATGACTCTTTACATAGGAGGAAAATTATCTAAGTGAGAGGCAACACAATTCCAAGGAAAGGTGGTCATATTTAATGAACCTCTTAGATTTTTATGAGAGGGTAAGCTTTGTCTTAGACAAAAGGGAAGACTGGGTATATTGTTTATATCTTGATTGCTAGAGCGAATTTGAAACTACTGCATGGGAGGTTGTTTAAGAAGTTGGAATACAAAGCAGGAATAAGGGGGTAGCTCCTCTAATGGATAGAAGATTATCAAGGTGGAAAGAAACAAAGGAATCAAGTCAAGAGGAGACTTCTCCAAAATGGGTGGAGGTCACCAGTGGAGTGCTCCAGAGCTTTATTTTGGGACTGTTACTCTTTTTGATCTGTGTAAATGACTTGCGTAAAGGTATGGACTCCTACATGAATGTTTTCAGATGATGCAGGAGTCATGAGGGAAGTGAAATGTGAGGAGAGCTACATCAACTTCCAAGGGCAACTAAACACACTCTGATTTTGGTTTGGTAAATGCTTGATGAAATTCATCCCAAGCAAATGTAAAGTTAGAGGATGGGACAAAGTGAAATAAGAACTCAATACGATTATTATCTAGCAGGAAATGAGGTTCAGGATTCTGTGTATGAATCCCACATTACAAGAGTATATCAGAATATCTCTTCAGTACATGGATAAGGATATGTTTAGCAATCTGTTCACATACTATGTAAGGCCAAAATTAGAATATGATTCTAAAGTTTGGTCACCACACTGAAACACACAAGAGCTAACTGAGAAGAACAACAAAGATGGTAATAGAATTAAGAAAGCTGAGTTACAGGTAAGAGCTTTTAAATTCACCCACCTTGGAGGAGAGAAGAGTGGAGGATGACCCTTTAAAAATAAAGTTCAAAATATAGATTATATGGATAGTGGGCAATTCCTTGAGAGATGTAGGGATAGTGCAACAAAAGTACATATGAAGTTAAGTAAGGAACCTATTAAAAATGTAGAGAAGTACTTATAGGATAAGAGTGGTGGATGAATGGAACAATAACTGAGGACAAGGTTAATGCAGACATTTTACACTTTATGGAGTTGTATGATGGTAGAGAATGTTCATGAGATAGGACCCCAATAGTGTAAAACTACCTTCCCATACAGTGCACACACACACAGTTGAGGATGATGAAACAAGTTCAAAACTGTTTTTCACAGTGGAAGGCTTTAAAAATATTTAAGAATTCTAGAAAAATATTAACAGAATCTCAAAAGGTATTGACTCGTACAAGGCTCATGGACCGATTAAATTTCACTATATGTGCCAAAGATGTGTGCAGATACACTAGAGGAACCTCTTGAAACACTGTTAAAAATGTTGCTGGAGAAAGGCAAAGTGCCAAGGGAGTGGAATGGGGCAAAGGTCATACCTACTTATAAGAAAGGAGACCAGGAAGGGGTGCTGAACTACAGATTATTCTCGTGTACAAGTGTGGTCTGCAAGCTAATGGAAAAGATGATCAGAAAACAAGTGGATGGCATTCTACAGAGGAATTTCATAAGTGAGAGGCAACACTGTTTTAGGGAAAGGAAGTCATTTGTAATGGACCCCTTAGATTTCTGTGAGAGAGAGAACTTTGTCTCAGACAAAAGAGAAGGATGGGTAAATTGTTTGTCTTGGCTGCCTGAAAGTATTCGAAACAGTACTGCTTGGAAGGATAATTAAGAGGGTTGAATACATAGCAGGAATAAGGGGGAGATTCCTCCTGTGGATAGAAGATTATCATGGTGGAAGGGAACAAAGGCAGTAAGTCAGAGGAGTTTTCTCCAAAATAAGTAGACACCATGGTTCTATTTTATGACTGTTACTTTTTTTGATCCAAGTGAATGATTTGTCTGAAGGTATGGACTCTTAACTGAATGTCTTCAGATGATGCAGAAGTCAAGGGGGAAGTGATGATAAGTGCATCACCTTCCAAGGGAACCTAGATAGACCAAAATCTTGATACAAGGTTGATGAAATTCATCCTAAGCAATTGTAAAGTTGGGGGATGGGACAAAGTAAAGAAACCTCAATATGATTATTATCTAGCAGGAAATGAGGTTCATGATTCTGTGTGTAAGGACTTGGAAATCAACATCGTCCCAAACCTGTTGCCAGGGTCCCACATTAGAAGAATAGTTAAGAAAAATAAAGTTTTGGCAAATATCAGCATACCTCCCAACTACTTGCATAAGGAAATATTTCGCAATTTGTTCATATACTACATAAGGCTAAGATTAGAGTATGCTTATCATTTTTGATCACCACACCTAAAGAAGCACATACAGTAAACCCTTGAGTTAATGGACTGATAGGGAAAGGGTATCCGTTAATTCCGAAAGTCTGTTAAATCGAATGTGACCTACGGGCTATTTTTAACACAATATACAGTTCACACTCATTCTTTTAACTCCTCTATCACTGATGCAGAGCTGCCAAGCATTACGTTTTTGCCGTATTTATTTATATATTTATTTATTTATTTATTTATTTATTCATTTATTTATTTATTTTGTTTTAAGATAAATACAGCATTATGATTTTTCTTAGTAAAATACGTTATTTTTTAAATTCTGGTTGTATGTTCATGTATTGTACGTGTAATGTATGGGAAGTTCACAGGTGTGCACTGTTCAATATATAGTGTGTGTTCTCATCACACAGTGTTGCCCTGCTTGTATTAACCAGAGAATTTACTGCCTCTTTCCATCTAAGACACCTGCCGTCATAGTAACAGTGTAAATCAGTACAAAGTAATGCTGGTGCAGCACATGTGTGATACTTGTAAAAACAAGAATTTTGTGAATGGTCAGTTACTATGTATTGTACTATATATGATGCTTTGGGATTTCTGAACCTTTTCTTGCTAAAACCAGGTTAGGTTTCTCATTTTAATGGAAATATTTAAAGCTGCCCATCTACCTAGCCTATGTCTCTGTTTTATAAAAAAAACAAAATAACTTTAAGGTTATTTCATAGACTTGTTACCCTTGACATTGATATTAGACATAAAGTAACCAGTCAACCTGGACATAATATTATGAGTTAAAGTTTTAACTTCTTATAAGGAAAAAGTTTAACTTTTTATAATCTTCCTTATTTGTAATTTGTAGGTACACAGCAACAACCATGTACTTACCTATCTTTCTCCTATGGAGATTTATGATAAACTAACTCAGGACGAGTTTGTTTTCGTCTTTTGCAGAGGCAGCATGGATAATATGTTGCAGACATGGTGACACACAAACATCAGCTTTGGATTTTCCCGCCAAAGAATTTCCTGCTGACAACAACAATTGGTAGCGCCATCTAGTGAGTTCCTCACTCACTCGGTGTTGGTTTAAGCATGCATATGTTGGTTCCCTCATCACACCGCTGTTTCTCGACTCGCCTATCTTTGTTATATAGTCTTTGTACAAGGAGGATGTTTTTACAGTCATGCGGTACTGTTTATATCATGTCATTGTATGACTTTTACAACGTTTACTTTAATGTTTAAGTACATATTATTTTCCCCACTTAAGATTATCAACTGAGTGATATCATTCATGTGTATATATGCCTACTCAGAATCTTGTATTTACATTTGTGGAGGCTCCAGACATTGGTTTTTGTAGATGGAAACCAATAAGCAAATATTGTGATTTTGGTGTGACAGATATGAAGCAACCTGAGCTAAGGTAATAAGTTTACTTTTAAACAGTGACCTTGTGAAAGGAAAAGTTCAGTTGTGAAGAGGCCGGTTATGACCTATTGTTATCTTTTCCCGCTAAGCAGCAGTACAGCTTCACACCTCAGTCCTTCTCTGACCTCACTTGAGACAAGACACAGATGTGAACTGAAGTAAAATAGGTGTTTGATAGATTATGAACATTCATGCTGATAAATTCTAGTGCTTGTGCTTTACGAGACAGCAAAGTTATGTGAAGTTATTGACTCATATTTATGTACAGACTATATATGTGACTAAAAATGCTGTGGGCTTTTTTTTTTCACGGGAATATTATATTTATTCACTTTTAAGAAAGACACCATCAGAAGTGAGCAATATACATAAGAAAGAATCAGATATGTTTGACATGATACAGCCTTGTTTTTCAATAAAAATCCTTTGATTAATTTGTG
>JAUUDW010041055.1:3206-16852 GCA_032361385.1 Panulirus guttatus
CAGCCACGGAGTCACACCCATGCCTGCATGTACGTCGCTTTTATCAGAGCCTTTACGTTAATTTCCGCAATAAAACTTGAGTTACTGTTGATTACACGGGATAGTTCGTTGTCTGCCACGACCGTTATGGGCGAAACAAACCAATGAAAGCGTACGTTAATAGTCGATATAACGAAGATAGATTTAATCATAACTGCTTCATCCACACGACTGACTGTGAGCTCTACCAGATTTTCTCATAACGGAGAGTTATTAATCTTCACACACACACACACGCAAACACACACACACACACGCAAACACACACACACACGCAAACACACACACGCAAACACACACACACACACTAATACAAACGCAAACACAGGGTTATGAAAGATGTGAAATGCGAAGAGAACTGCATCAACTTACAAGGGGACCATGACAAACTCCAAATTTCGTCTGATACAATTGTTGATGAAATTTAGTCCAAGTGAATACAAAATACTGAGGCTGGGATGCAGCGGAAGAAGGCCTCGATTGTGAACAGTACCTACCACGACACACGCTGCAAGAATCTGTTTCATGGGAAACTTGGGAGTCGACATCGTGACGCCCTAGATGTCGCCATAATTGCACATCATAAGAACAGTGAAGGAGGCAAACTGTCCGCTGCCTAAGATCAGAATGACATACAAGTATATGGTTAAGGAAATATTCAGCAAGCTGTTCACGTCTTCCAATGAGGCCACAACTAGAATGTGCTTCTCAAGTTTGGTCACCACGATTATACCACAAAGAACTAACGGAGGAGGTCCAGAAGAGGGTAACAAATATGTGGTACCATGATGAAGATAGGTGAGGTACAGGGAAAGGTTACTGGCCTTAAATTTGCCTACCGTGGAAAAAAGAAGAGCTAGGGGTGACCCGATCACATCAGTGAACAGTTCTTCGGGAGATGTAGGATAACACAACCAGAGGCCATAAAAATAGTATTACAGAAGTGGAAGAAGGAATAAGTTGAGTTATAAGACAGTGAATGTGGAGAGCATACAAAAACTTAAAAATTCGTACGGCAAAGTTGAAGATGTCTAGATGTGGCTCTATGAGTACTCCCTGTGCAGTACAAATAGGCAATTACACCGACACACAAGTACACACAAGTGTAGAGCTTCCTTCCTGCACCGCACAAATAGGCAATTACACGTAGATCCCTTTCCCCCTCACTTCTCACTACAGACTCTCTCTCTCCTTCTCTGGCTACCCCATTTTCTCCCCTTGGATCTACATATTCTGGTCCCATTGCAGATTTATACAGTTGAAAAAAAAATATAGACAGTTGCATTAGATATAAAGACAAAATACAACTGGTACCCCTAATACTTAGCTTAGATATAGAAAGAGAGATTTACTTACCAAATATGCAATGACAAGCAAATTCTATGATTGGAAATCTCCGAATCTCAGCGAGACATAGAAATGGAGGCTTCTAATGCAGCTCTAGGGTACTCCCAATTAAAGTGACGAGGAAAATATGTGGTAGTGTCTTGCTCTCAGTCAAAGTCAATCATACTTTCCTGTCAAGAAATGCGGTGAATGTTGATAATATGGAATCTATTACTGCGGGAATTGTAAATACGCTTCGAGAGATTGCGACCTGCAAAACTTTGCAAGACATGCAATTCGATTGCAACGGAAGGTTTAAACATAGTAGTAATGAAGTGGGGAGAATCCCTTTCCTGTAGCTCCGAGTCTTAATTCTACATTAAAACCTCCTTGAGAGTGACCTGATACAACTGGTTTACAAACCTAGTCTTGGGTTTAATCTAAACAATTTTACCGTTGCGTGCCCGAAGGGTCGAACCCAGGCTACCGAGAACACCGGAGGTGTAGACAGCCATCAGAAAGACGAGATCAGACTGAATCTCACTCGTAGAAATGCATTCCAATCCGGAGACGATCGTTTTACTTAGAACGAGTCAAGGTATCTTTACTTTAATAGCGCTGTCAACATATGGCATGACTTTACCAACGGGGTATCTTAAACCAACACCAGAACACATCTGAAGCAGGCGAATAACGTCATACGCACTTCTTCAGTTGAAAAAAAAAAGCCTATTTTTGCATTTCTTCTCATGTAATACATTGGCTTATCTCTTCCCTTCACACTCCACTCAGTGTTCCTCATCTCCTCCATGACCACACACTGCCTCGAGAGGTCGCCCTGCTGTGTTGACGACGGCTTTCCATTGCATTCCTTTCCAAGACTTGTGTTCGTCATTTAACGCCTCTCACGTGGCACATCTCACAAGGCCCCTTCTCCCTCGACATGTCTCATTTAGCACCAATCATTTAGTACTTCTTTTTTAAGAACCTCTCATTTAGCGACTCTCATTAAGCACTTCTCATTTAGAGTCTTTCATTTCCCCGCTTCTCTCACTTATCGCCCCCTTCATTTAGTGCCTCTCATTTGGCAACTCTCATTCAGAACCTCATTTGGTGCCCCTCATCTAGCGCTTCTCATCACCCTATCTCCCTATGTGCCTCATCCTAAATTATGCCCACTTCACAACTGGCACGGCACATCCTCCTTAAAAGCAATACCTTAAAAGACCTTTTTTTAAGTAATGGCCTCTCTGCCCGGTATTCGAGGGATGACTCTCTCTCTCTCTCTCTCTCCACCCCATTTTCTTTTCCCTAAAGTGGAAAAAAGAAGGTGAATGAAAAATGTCGTAAGAATGTAAGAGGCTCAGGGGGACTCCGGGCGGTCATTGAGGAATCCAATCTGTTTACCTTTGAAGGCTCATTCTTCCGGCAAACAAACAGGACGAGACCACCACCACGGGGATCGAGGGGGGCGGACGCCCCGGAAGCATCTACATCTTACATCCTGTCTTTAAAATACTGATGAGTCTTTCACGTTTCTGTCCATTTGGAAAATTTTGAAATCTATCAAACTGACGTGATGGATTCTCATTGAGCTTTTATCTTATCCGAGAAGATGAGAAGAGGGATTGACAAGACCCGTTGCCACTGCTGGCCGTTTGTGTAAACGTTCTCAAAAAAACGTTTACGACGCGGGGGAGATGAGTTGATCCTTCAGGTGGCATAAATCCTGAGTGCCAACATGTGCATCCGCACGAACCCGGCCTCGACTACATACCCACACGACCCCACCTCCCCACACACTCCTGCTCTCACCCCCACTCCCACACACACTCCTCCTCCGACGGTTGCCACTGCCCACACTCACCCACCACATCCGTCCACACTCGTCACCTTTAATCCTCACATTCATCCAGACATCCTCGCACTTTGACTAGCCCTGAGCTGCATCATCGTCCCAACCAGGGTGGTCCAACTTCTTCGACACTATGGGCCACTTCAGCACTAAACTTCGAAGTCGAGGGCCACAAATTAAAGTTAGATTATGTATAATTGTATATATATCCTTTTTTTTAAGACTCATGGCCTAGCACAGGGTGGTCCAAATTCTTCTACACTAAAATTCAATAAATCCATATATCAATGTGAGAGCTTACGGACCACAAAAAATCAAGCCGCAGGCCACTTGTGCCTGCGGGCCCATAGTTGGACCACTCTGAAATACAGTACAGTATTATCAATGAAGTGATGCAAGCTCATCACAGTTCAATTTCAGTATATCAGTGCGTCTTACTTTTTCTTGTTACAGTAAAAAAATATGTTCCATTGGTTAACTGTTACGTTAGCAATGGCAAGCTCTCAGAAAAGGTAAGTGCACTGCAAAAAAGTGTAAATGTATATAATTTTACCTTCAAAACCCTCACTCATGACACATGACATTTAGAGGATGGATGCGAGTGAATGAGGCTTTTTCTTTACCTGTTTCTGGCACTATCCTGCCAATGTGGGAAATGGTGAACAAGTCTGAAAGAAACCTTCATCCAATGAAAAGCCTAGGACAAAGGTACCTCCCCACTGCATAATGGCCAGTAATCACAGTGGAAGTGTACAACAGTCCAACTTATTCTTCCAATGTACAGACTATTTCCAATTCATTATTCTAAACAGTGCATTGAAAAAATAAAAACTGACTGAAGTTATATCTACATCATAGCCATTTCCATATAAGTACAGTGTCCATATAAAGACTTGTCTACCATCCCATATGTGTACCCATAGTTTCTTGCTTCCAAGCAGGAATTCAGGCTTTCTCCTCCTTAGAAACGTATGAGCTAACCAACCTGAAGCAAAAATGGAAGAAATACAGCACCCAGAAGTGAATTTCCTAAAACAAAGTGGAAGCCAGAAGACTAAAGAGAGAACATCCTTCCCCCAAGATAGCTTGAGGCAAACTAAGATGGGTTGCTGGTGTCCATACCATTAGAAACACTAGCCTCAGCAACAAGATGTATGATGATTTCACCCTCAGAGTGTTATATGCTTGTACCCATAATAAACTTTAGCCATGTATTGCCTTTTAAAACATATGGGAAAGCAGTCAATGTTTATATGTCAATAATGTAGGTGTGAAGGGGTTGCTTTTGTTATTAGTAGTTTGTCTGGTACCTAAGACCATCTGGTCTACTAATGGCAATATAAACAGTCTTTACATGATTAAAAACTAAGTTAAAGAGCAAAACTTAGTCAAGAGAAATTAAAATCAACTGGTTAGAAATAGAAATAAATACATTTAACTTACCTCAAAAATTTTGGCAAGATATTCTCTACATGCAGGGGCCTTCTTTAATAGTTTGCAGTTTTTCATCTGCTCTGTCAGGAAACGAGGAGACAGGTATTGACATCTGTTAAAAAAGAAAAAGTCCGACATAAATACTGGAATGACGAAATGGGGACTAACTGAGAAAGATCCACTGACTATGAAATTCAAAAACAACATCTTTGACTTTAATGCTAAGCTACACTTACCTTCCCTTATAAACGCATCAACAAACAATATCACTGAATTTTGCACCAAGCTACACTTAAATTCTTTCATAAATGGATCAATTACATTGAATCCATAAAAACCTGTGAATATATTAACACTTGTAATACAGGCTACTATGGGCCTATCGACATGCTCAATTGTCTGTCAGTGGGTGGACTGTGAACAACTGTGCTATCTTGCCACTACCCCACCCTCATCCAGGCTGTATGTGACTTGTCTCCACAGGGTGCAGACAGTATTATAATTTGGTGTTTATGGTATTTTGGTTTCAGTGCATTACACTTGACAGTTAAGAGAATGGATACGCATGAATGTAACCTTCCTTCATTTGTTCCTGGCACAACCTCACTATCATGGGAAATGGTGAACAAGTATAAAAAACAGTTACTTCATTGTTTCATATCTGTTAAGGTGTATTTCATACTTTTTATCGGTTATTTTGCCAAAATTTGGACTTCCATTTTTCCACTTCTTCCAGCTGCAATGTACATGTACTTGGTGCACCCCCAAGGGATTGGGAATGAAGGAATTGACAGTGCCTTGAATTAGAGAAAAGGAAAAAAAGGGGGAATGCTCTGCAAGTTTTTTAAGAAGAGCAGACTTTGCTGAAAATATTTCTGCAGTATTAAACTATTACAAGAAATCATAATGAATACAATCAGCCCAAGTCCATGACAAAGACAAGTATCATTCACTGTTTACTGCATAAGGTGATTTAGGTTTATGATATATTATTTTGAATCATATGATCAACGATCAACAGTATTAAACAACATCTACAAACTTCATGTGCCTAAATGTTCATGTGCACCTTCACACTTGATAATCATAAATTTTTATGTATTCATTTATAGATTCATTTACAGTATTTATAACTGTCAGTACTACCCACCTAGGTATCGGGAGGTTTAGTGTCAGCTGTGTAGTGAGCCAGCACTTCAGCAATTCTCAAGTTAATCTCCTTTGACCCAGGTAGCTGTCTTTTCTTTCTACCTCACTCACATGTGGACTGCTGGCATTCCGTCCACAAACATACACAACCTTTCCTTGTCACACTAACACTTGACACCACACAGTTCAGTCTTCTTAACTCTAGATCTTCCTGCAGTGAGTGTTATGCACTAGCCCAGTCCTTTTGCCAAATGGCAGGAAAAATGGACAGAAATAATGGGTAGAAACATTAGGCAGGAACATTACGTAGAAAGAAGTAGTAGGTAGGAGCATTAGGTAGTAGTAATAAGTTGGAACACAAGGCAGGAACGCCAAGATAGACATGGGTACAAGTAGTAGGTTGGAAAACTAGGCAGGAATATAGGACACACTCGGGTAGAAGTAGTTGGTTGGAACATTAGGAGCTTCTGGATACGCTGAGCTAGAGCTGGCCTCTGCCAGTGGCCTGTTAAGGGTGAGGCATTAAAGGCTAAGAAGCAGCACTGGAGTTCACCATTTATGGAGACTTGCTGGGGCCATCCCCTTCAGGGAGTTCCTGCAAGGAATGGGTGTCACAGATGGATAGACAGAATTACCCCAGGACCAATTTCTGTACATGAGTCCTGGTGTTACCCAAAACCTCTTTCTAAAGACTCCTGCAGCTCAAGGCCACACTAATTCCAAAAGGGAAGAGTGGAATCCTTTGGATTAATATGTTCTTTGACAATTTTCTACTCCCAAAGCTGACTCTTCACTCATGGTGTAACCTCTCAAAGGTGGAGCCCTGTAACATTAAGCTTTATATGCTGCCCATGGTATAAAGGCTGACTTTTATTACTACATTATGATCATATCATTTCATAACCCCAGAAACCCTTCTCCAGGGGATCCTGTAACTTCAAAGCAGTGCTAAAATGCATGGCTATGAAAGGATGGACTCTTCTGAAGTTAAAAGTTCTTTGATGGCATTGTACTACAATGATACAACCTTGCTGGAGTTGAGTTTTCACTAGTAACTTAGCCACAATCCAGCAACTGTGTCATGATATCGTTCATTGTGCATACAGTACATACTAAAAGCAACAAAAATAATCAAATGTTTCTGTGGTAAAATGAGGTAACATTGCATTCTCTATCAGGTATATCAAGTTTTTTCCTACCTGACATGACTGATATGTCAGACAGTCATAACACTTAAGGCCCAAAGTCCAGCTTAACAGTCTAATCATGCAGATATGACTTCCAAACGAAAGACTGAAAATTATCTCGCATGTAATATCGTGATCCTCACCTAACTGCCTGTAGGATATGCTCCATCTTTGGTTGTCTGTTATCTTCATCATGCATCACCCACTTCAACACGGCATTGTAGACATCCTTCTCATCTGGGACATTAAGTTCATCTCTTTGGACAAGATTCACTAACTGGCAGCTAGACAACTGCAAAAATTCGTCCTCCATTGAGACCTGCATTAAAACATGCTTGTTATTAACCTATATCATGTATACTGTTCCATGATTTCACAGGGTGGAATATGAAGAATCCTTTTAAAACATTTCAATATCACTTACTATTTGCCTGTAAAGTTGATTATGACAAAACAGCACTTAACACATATGCCAAAGAATTCTGCACGACACTCTGGCTGTCACATTATTCATAAAACAGTGGAAAGATGCAAACATTATGAAAATCATGAGCAAAATGGTGAGGGGTGCTCTAGCAAGTGAATACTAATAAAGTTTACAAGATGATTTGTGCTGTGAGATATATTACAATCACAGATATATCTGAGCCTTTTATATTCGTTGCTAAGAAACACATTAAAAACCATCACATTTTAGAGGCAATGCAATGCACTGAAAAATTATCTGAATCCATTTCTAACCTATCTACAACTGTATCAAATGAACAAACCTGACCCTTACTTCAGAATCAGAAATAACCTTAAGCCAAAGTAAAAACATGTTGATATGATGCTCACTTATCAAATGAGAAACTTGCGCAACTGAACAGCCAAGAAGTGTGTACAAGGTGTTTTTCTGAAAAGTACAGAGTTAACTGGAGCAATGTGGTATAAAGGGGTCAACATGCTATAAATGGACTGGACCAGGGGATATGAACCAGCCAAGGGAAACCAGGGAAAGGTCTTTAGGGCTTGGTTTTGGATGAGGGGGCTCTGGTTTAAATGCATCACATATGACAGATAGAGAATGGGTGTGAATGAATGAGGCCTTTTCTTCATCTATTCTGGTGCTATCTCGCTAACACAGGAAATAATGAATAAGTATGAAAACAGTATACCACAAAACACAAATAAATCCAAAAATATGCTGTGATGCATTATAAGAACAATCCCATCACCTAAATCATCCCAATGACAAGTAATTTCAGAGAGATTACAATTTAACATGATTCAGTGAAGTCTGTGATCTTAAGTTCAGTACATAAGTATCATCAAAGATGCAGCTGCCTAATTCAAATCCACTTTCAAATGTTGCAAAGGACCAATTAAACTAATGATTTTGCCAATTCTAATCAAAATCTAAAATAATTTTGCAAAGTGGACACTAAAAAACATTGCAGACATCCAAACGAATATATAGCTACTAATAAGGTGAGTAATATCGGACAGAAAAGTAATCAGAACTAGGGATACCTCCTATACGTATGCCAGCGGACTGATTCAGGACTGAATCTAATGACTGACATGGTCCTCATCAAAAAAGTACATACAGTCAGGAGGCGTGGAAGTTAATGTGTCACTTCAACATTCCAATATGTGACATAGGGATGTGTAAGTTTATGTGCGATTTGCAAGGCAGTATGCAGATGGTCCACTCCATGGAATAAGAGGAAGATGTAAAGACGAGAAATAAATCCACTGAACAAAAGCCAACAATATTAAGCAAAGCCTTCAGCTCATGATCTACACATGTATATAAGTATGAATGATGACAATGAATCCAACAAAAAATCCACTCGAGCACAGATGAAATGAGCACGATTACCAAATGTAACCCCAAACACCTATCATTCAGCAAATCTACTGATTAGATATTACACATGGGAAGTACACAGATACACATGTACGAATGCGAGATACTATTCTATCATCAGACCACAGTTACCACTGATAACAAAGGTTACCAGGGAGGGGAAAAAACACTTCTTTACTATAACAGAGTCCTATGAGCACTTGCTCAGTAGGAATTAAAGCACCATTCTACTACCCATGAAAATTCACATTTATCATCATAAAACATTTATTGCTGGAAGAAACTCATTCAAAGGACTCAAAGACCTTACAGCAATCTCTTTAAGTGTATGGAGGTACGGTGGTACTATGCCCATACCCTTCCCCATTCACTGACTGATCACTGGTGTTCATGCCTTCGGCCTATTAATGTCTAGAATCAAGAAACAGTTTTTTCAGGAAGAAAGTGAGGAAGGGAAGGAATGGAAAATAGATGAACGCTCCCTGAGCTCTGCCACCAAGCGAAAGATAGTTTTGCATCCCTGGAAACCTGAACATCTTATGAACAGACAGAGCCTTATCAACAATTGAATAGTATACTCAAACTGCAAACTGGGGTCATAACAAAAACTCTAACAAAAAGAAGAGAAAGAACTAAAGGTCCAACTAGAAAGATATTCACTTTTATTAATATTAATAAATTTAAAGAGGAAGTTTTGTTATCATTTATTAGTAAATGCTTTCTTTTGTCCTTGGTTTATGGGGACCTGGGTCTTCTCCTAAGGAAGACATCAGTGATATCATGGCCTTGTTTAAAGTTTGTATATCACGTGTTTGTCTAAGAAAAGGAAAGACTCTTCCTTTCCTATATTTGTGTCTATCATAAGCAGCTAACATAAGAACTGCCCTATTCTTCAATCTGCAAACTGTGGTAAAAGATATAAAGTTCAAATAGTATACCTGTGAACCTGCGGGTTGTTAATACTTCCAGTAAACATAACATCTCTTGAGTGGGAAAGGTTAACAAAAGTACATCTGCCAAGGAAGGTATTTTAGAATGAGGAGTGTCAATCGCAACAGTCCTTGCATGACCAACCACACAAAGCTGCTAATGCACCATCTCTAGGCTCTTTTCACCTTACATCTAGAGTAGAAACTAAAACTCTCTTTTCTTGGGGGCCAAAACAGTACCTAAAAACATAGTGTAGAATTCTAACAACATAGAAGGATCCACCAGGATGTTCGAAGTTTCTTCATCTAGGTATTCCAGTTACCCAATCATTCCAAGTCAAAAGCCTAACTTGAGTGAGGCTTGCACCTGCAGTTTTTCAAACCTTCTCTGAATCTATCAACTGTCATCAGCCTATTCCTAATTTCATGGTGGGGGATTGGGTACATAAATTCCCTTTAAATCACTAAAATACATCTAAATCAATGACACAACTGTTTAAAATATTCCCAACCTGCAGATTGTGACTGATATTGTTCAGGCACCTTAGATTTTTCTTTATATCATGAATAATCTGGACAATTCCATGGGCACAAATAAGAGTCCGGCAAATCCTATTATAGCCAAGCTGCTCTGTCATAGCTTCAGTAACAACAAAACAGCATACGATTTCATTAATGCACAAGGTCTCTGTCACTAAATTTAGCATGATCATGTTTCCCTAGGACCACATGATCAGTGACCAAGACTATGAAGGATAATGATCTGACAATTGTTTCATTTGTTTCAAAAGGCCCCCAACTGGCTCAATAATGGATACTCAGACTTTCCACGTAAGGATTCAGCTCTAGTGACACAAGAGGACTGTGTAATACATGGCATTCAAGTGCTGCTACATACAATAACCTAATACCTAAATAACAATTCAACTAATCTCTGCATGAGATTACACCTCGAGTGAAAAGTTGCCTTTGGCAAGGCTGTATCATTGGGAGTACAGTCTTGTCAGAGAACTTCTCACACTCCAAAGGAGTTCACATTTCCCTGCTGCTTGAAGCAGCAAATCCTCGGGCCACAAAAGCCTATGAAAAAATGGTCCTGGAAAACACCATGCCCCTTTCTTAGAAAAGGATCCCGGGGTAATCATAAATAAATAGATAAATACTACTTTATACATATACAAGTAACATCAATGCTTTGCACACAAACTGACTTGACTCAGTATTCTCCAAAATTTCATTTAAACTTTTCATAATGCTGCAAGTTGCTCAGCTGTTGTGCTCTCACAAGGAACTTACCTCTGAGAAGTGTTGTTCTATGAAAGTATTGGCCTTCCGATATAAGTCCATGCAGCCATGTTGCTGAGCAAAATTAGCAATACCAATAGCATTGCCAGCTTCTAGCTGCTGTTCTAAGAAGGTGCAGCATGCATCAATTACATGATTCATCTGAAACACAGGATAAAACAACATCCTTGAAGACACTGAAAAAAATTATAACTATGATTTATTCAACAGCGTGTAAGGACAATATGTGGCGTAAGGAGGTTCGACTGAGTAAGTCATAAAAGGGTAAAAGAGAGGTATGGTAATAAAAAAGTGTGGTTGACAAAGCTGAAGATGGTGTGCTGAAATAGTTTTGACATATGGGGAGAATGAGTGAGGAAAGGTTAACAAAGAAGACACGTTTGTTAGAAGAGAAGTGAACAAGAAGAGGGAGACCAAACTGGAGATGGAAGGAAGGAGTGAATGAAAATGGTTTTGAGCGATAGAGGCCTGAACATGCTGGAGGGTGAAAGGCATGCAGGGGACAGAGAGAATTGGAACAATGTAGTATAAAGGGGTCGATGTGCTGTCAATGGACTGAACCAGGGCATGAGAAGAGGCTGGGGTAAACCACGGAAAGGTCTGTAGTGCCCAGTTGTGGATAGTGAATTATAGTCCATTGCATTACACATAACAGCTAGGAATGGATGTGAACAAATGTTGCCTTTTTTCATCTGTTCCTGGTGTAACCTTAGTAACACAGGAAATGGCCATCAACTATGAAAAAAAAAAGATAATATACGTAATTACAAAAAATCTATCTATCTAATCTATATCTCTGGTGCCCATTCCCTTCGGCAACTTCCTTAAAGGGGAGGCCATGGCAAAAGAGTCTCCATAACTGGTGAATCCCAGTGTTGCTTCTTAGCCTTTACTGCCTCATCCTTAATTGGCCACTGGCAAAGGGCAACTCTAGTGCAGTGTTTTCAGAGGCTTCTACCTCATGTGTCCACCTAATGGTCCTCTCTGATGTCCTAACCTACTACTACCACCTGATGTTCCCACCTAATACTTCTACCTAATTCTCCTGTCCAATGTTCCTACCTACTGCTACTACTACTACCTACTACCCCTACCATTTTGCCAAAAGGTTGGGCTAGCACACAGCATTCAATGCAGGAAAACCTAGAATTACGAAGAATGAGTTGTGTGAGTTATAGTTAAGCGTTTTGTGTGGCAAGGAGAGAGTGCACATTTGTGGATATATCTGTAGATATAAAATTCATTTTGATATTAAAATCCAAGTAAATTTGCAGGTTACCTGTAGCATGGTGGGAAAACACTAAAAATCCTACAATCAGATGATCTATTCAACACCATAACTGATAATACTGGGAACAGAAAAAATATCATACAGATATCTATATCAATATAAATATGAAAGTTACCTGTAGCATGGTGGCTGCAGGAAGAAGCTGACACACTAGCATCTCATTAATCACAATCTCCCCGGTGTACATGAAGCATAGAAGGTGAGCCAGTACTGTGGGACAAATACCTTGTAGTTTCACAGTATCCATCTCACACTCTCGTAGACCCCCAGTAAACATGGCCTGCCAAAAGACATTGGAAATGACAGCAATAAAAAATCCAGTGCAACCTGATGATGTACAGAAACCTGATCCACACATCCTCTTAAAAAAAATAATAATAATTAGGGTTACCTGTAACCCAGTATAAATTTGTAAAACCTTCCACAAAGCATCTCTGTCAACCCTGTGACACTCTCTCCAGATACATAAAATGCCACATATAAATCCCTCTGTTCCTTTAAGTATTTTTCACACAGATTCCTCAAAGTAAAAACTTCAAATACACATCTACAACCACTCTTGAAGTCACACTGTTCCATCCCCTGTCTGTGCATGCCACCATCCCCTCAATCACCCCTATCCCATCTCACGTATCAGGTACACTCAACAAACTTGAGCCTTTGTAATCTGAACATTCACTATTATTATTTTTATTACTGCCTTTATTATCATATATGTCAGAAGTGGAGGGAACAAGAAAAAGGAGGAAACTAAGGAGGTCGAAGGATGGAGTGAAATATGCTCAAATGAAAAAGGTCTGAACATGCAGTAGGATATCAGATATTCATGGGATAAAGCAAATTGGAGTGATATGGTATACCTGAAATGTGTTGACATGCTGTCAACGGGCTGAACCAGGGCATATATATCAGCTAGGTGAAACCACAGAAAGGTCTCTCAAGCTAGGTTGTGGATGGAGAGGTCTGGTTTCGGTTTTATGTACATGACAGATAAGAGTGGATGTGAGCAAACGAGGCCATCCTTCATCTGTAACTGGTGCTACCTCATTAATGGAAGAAACGGTGAACAAGTATGAAAAATATACACAATCTCATTGTTATAAGTTTTCATCATGCTTGTTCACCATCTGCAATAGCAAGTTAGGACTAAGAACAGGTGTTAGCACCAGGAACAGAAAATGAACGGCCTTATTCGCTCACATCCACTTACTAACTGTCACATATAAAACACCAAAACCAAAGCCCCTTATCCACAACCAGGCCCCACAGACCTTTTCAT
>JAUUDW010041164.1:0-12927 GCA_032361385.1 Panulirus guttatus
TATATATGTAATGATATATTCAAAGGTTCCAGTGAGAGACAGAGGAGTAGAAGACATCCAGGAGTTCAGAATGTGTAAAGACGAGAGGCGATAGGAAGGAGGAGAGTTGTGTATGATGCTGTATCGTCCAGTCGTGTGGTGTTAGTGCATGATGAAGCCACACCACATGACCACTTGCCCAGCCTCTTGGGCGCCCGCCTCAAGTTATCGTTGCCTGTCCCAGCTAACAAGTGTGAACCACAAGGTAGGTCAGTGTCTGGCAACTGGTGTCTTGCGGCACTCCGGAGTAACAATACGGACGTCGCAAAAACAACTGCAGTATTCATTTTATGAAAACATCATCTGTAACACTGGCGTAGTTACTGCAGACCCGGGAGATCAAGTGGGTTTCAGAAAAGAATCGAGCCCGCCATCCAGAGTTGACAAGTCTGGTAATTTGTTACAAGTGGATATGATAGTGAAACTTGTGCATTAGTGGATGGCATAGTCTTCCTGGTAGAATATTCATGCGTCCTGCTAGGGGTAGGGACTGACGACATGACGTGATCTCAATTAACCATAGACAGTGTGGCACATGAGACATTTTCTTGTACCACTCCATCATCTCGGACAAAAGTGTTCGATGCTCCGTCAGGCACCGAATCAAGCTTGACAGAAAAAGATTTGGAATATACTTGATACGTAGTTTGGCATCAGTACATACGGATGACCTCGTAAACCTGAAATATGAAGTCTCCTTTGTCTCTGGGTTTCTGATTTGTATCCAGCTCTGTGAACACTTGATTTGAAACTTTCATTTTAGCTCCTGCTGTCGAAGCATCATGCCCTAATTCCTTGTAGTTATTTAGTATTCTATCACACACATTTACTCCTGTGGAGGAAATATTTTAGATTTTTTTTTGCACTGGTATATTGCAAGAAAGAAAACGCAGCCCACTGTTTACGTTTCTTTCCATGAACGTGATAGTAAAATCATCAATACGTCGAGACGCATTCGGGTTCTTTTAAACGACTCTCCCTCAGGTGGTCCTCCGACCAGTTCCTGCGTCGTCTGGTTTCTGTGCACAGCCACAACTTACATAACATGCTGTTGTGCATTTGTAGATGCAGTCTCTACAGTCTGTGGGCTACCTATGTCTTGAGCTTTCTGGGGCCATCATCCCCTTCGGATTATACAGAGAATACGTTTAAAAAATCATCTGAACTGAGTTCGCTGTAGCCACATTATTTCATGGAAAGCCAGATCGCGTATCCAGTTGTCGTGTGTGTCATGTTAACGCGAGACAAGAGTTTCTCTGATGGTCATGTCTCTGAGGTGAAGAGCTGGATCTACGTACTGGAGTGACACAGATTAAAGTTATTCATATTCAATCCTTGGGATCACACGTGGCTGCACCTTACAGGCATGTACCCCTCACGTCTTAAGTGTATTTTGGGCCATCCTCGTCAAGTAGCTTAGTATTAAGGCACAGAGCGCCTGAGGTTTAAACACTTATCATTACCAGATCAGTCTGATTAAGACGTCGGATTATAACTTACGTCATGAGAGAGGTTATGTTAGATATATACGTCCTGACTTAACCTTTTACACAAGCTTGGCTACGATTATTTTTTTTTTTCAAGCTTACCAGCTGTGTCGTGTGAATAGTAGTACAGCCAGGCTGGGTCTTGACCAATCCTTACCTCCTCCCTCACGCCGGTAGGAATGTTGCTAAGGCAGGCGGCCACTGAAGACACAGGATTTCTGGCAACGATCGCAGTAGCTAAATACCTGGATTGTAACTGTAGTATCTGGCTAACTCAGGATGTTTGTGGCTGAAATCTTGACCGGAATTGAACGCTTGTAGTTGGTCAGGTACACCTGGCTGGTGCCTAGTACTCGCTTCTTGCTCGGCGGACCTGAGTATAAGACGCGGAAACTTTGGCCTTCACTCAGTTTACTCAGCACTAGAGCAGTGCATTCGGTGGTCACCACTTAGGTCAGTAGTTGTTGAGACCATTGCAGTGGTCTAGGTTCCTCTTGACCCTTAGGTCTTCCTCATATGTGAGGTTGGATCGAAGGGCTGATGGTTTCCAGCTTCAGGAATGGTATATAGTTATCAAACACGGTCGGTACACATGAGTACGGTCGATCAGTGGTTTTCTGTGCCCCGAGCACAAGGGGTGCACAGTAAATTTTCCGGTGATGCCGGCACAAATCAGTCAACCGGTGGTGTCCACGCAATGAGGACGGGGGAATGGAAGCTCCCCGAAGCTTCTGACATGCGCTTAGTACTCGGCTGTGTAAATATAACTCGAGATGTAGCGACAGTGCTTGAAAGTAAACCCAGCGCGCAAGTTGCTTAGGTAGTCGTAATGAAGTCGTCCTCTCTGCATGGAGACAGTTCACCAGGTTGTCAAGATGCAGCCAACTTCAGCACATAATGTATGGCACCACAGCTGGAAATTCCGACAGAATACGTAACTTTGCACTTGGTTGTTATTGATAATGGTAAAGGTTTCTCTGTCTTTTCTTTCAGAGTGCAGACGATTGAAAAATTGACCTGCCATCTCCTTACGTTTTCCCTCAGGGCTGGATGTTAGGGCCACAACGTGGCAGAGCAGTTCGTGATCCCTGGTAGGGATCAGGGGCTAAAAACTGTTATAATAATTCAGGGCTTAGGGCAGCAGGAGAAGCCAAAGCTCCTTCTGACACATCTCTGGCGAGGAGGTCCATTCATATGGAAATGCTGGTTATTGTCAGTTTACGTATCTTTCTTAGGAAATTCATTTGGCATTTTCTTTTCCTTTGCGCGTGCGTTAAGAGGGTTTAACTGCAATTGGCTAAGCTATTTATGTTTGGAAACCTCTTGGTTGTGGGGTTAGGCGTGTCCACTATATGCTTGCTGCTGCTCTTCCTTATATAATGTACCTCTTATGGAGTGATGTTTAATAGTCTTGGGTAAAACCTGGGATTACGGCGCAGATATCACAGTTCTTCGTCTTTCTTAATTACTCGTCGCACTCGAGCCCTGCCTAATTTACTGATGTCCCACTCTTGAAACGGGTCTCTGCGGTTATCGCCCGTGTTGAAGTGTTTACCACATTCTTCCGCTCTATATCTTGCGAACCACTGATGGTACTGGCAGGATAATGTTCACGCTCTATATCTTGTAAATCTGTGAGAGAGCCGGCAGAATAGTTTACACTGTGAATCAGTGAGAGGGTTGGCAGGATAATTTACACGCTCTATATCTTATGAATTAGTGACCAGGTTGGCTGGATGGTTTACATGTTCAACATCTCGTGAACCAGCGAGAGGGTTGACAGAATAGTTTTACACGTTCCATATCTTGTGAACCAGTGACAGGAATGGCAAAATAGTTTACATGCTTCTCATCTTGTGAACCAGTGAGACGGCTGGCAGGATAGTTTACATTCTTGAATCTCACCAAGCTCCCCTCTTTTGGCTTACTTTTTTCAAGTTACTCCCTTCCTCTCTGGCCTGTCCATCAACGGCGGTGTCCTTCAAGGTTCCATCCTGTCTCCTACAATTTTTCTCCTTTATATCAACAATTTCCTTTCTTCCATAAAGAACCAAATGCACTCATACGCTGATGACTCAACACTGCATACCTACACATCCTTCAATTCTGCTCCCTCTTCTTTCACTCGATCTGCATCTCGTCTCGAAACAACTTCCTCAATAAAACTCAGACTTGGACAGGATATCTCAGTGGGGTACACAAAATCTGGTTAAGTTTAATACCCTAAGACCCAGTCTCTAACCCTCTCTCTCTCCAAACTTTCTCAGAACCTTCCTTTCTCCTTTGACCGTTCTTTAATTCCATCTGTAGACTTAATGAACATTCCTGGTATCACCGTTTTATCCACTCTTGGAAACCCGTCATTACGGAAATAGCCTCTAAGAAACTGGGTATCCTGTATAGATGTCGAAGTTCCTTTTCTAACGAACAGTTGTTCCGTTTATACGAAGGATTGATTCGTCCTTGTATGAAGAACTGCTCTCACATCTGGGATGGTTCTAGCTCTGCATGCATACTTGACAAAGTTGAGTCGAAATCGGTCCGACTTATAAACCGTCCCAGGCTAACTTCCAAACTTGACGTTCTTGCCCTACGCCGCAATGTTGGTTCACTTTCCCTCTTCTGTAGGTATTGCGTACTTTGGTTTTTGTTCCCGAGAGCTGAGTGCTTGTGTGCCCCCACCACTAGCTAGACCACGCAATACTCGGCAAGCTGCTGCGTCACATGATTATTGTGTGACCATCGGCAACTCAAGGGTGGGCCGTTTTGATAAATGATTCTTTCTGGTATTTTTTGTTTCAACTCCATGACTTTTGAGCCGGTGGGTAAATGCGTTTTTTTTACAGGTATTGCCCTACAGTAGACGATGTGTTATGATCAGTCCCTAAGGCCGTATCCTTAAGATATCGACTGGGGTTACAGCTTCTACGGCAGTGGTCATGGTATTTTTACACTTTCCACTCCTTATCTTTTGAAACAGTGGAGTGATTGGGGTGAATCCCCGTGTAGTTAGTAACAACCACCAGACAATGTGTCCTTAACCTTCAAAGTCAAGGAGTCAAGGACACGACAGGGATTGTAGTATTTTCTTAGGATCTGCTCCATGACTTTCGATTGAGTTGAGGGACGAGAAGAATGCTGTGTAGCAGATGTTGCCCGCCGCCACACATAATGGGGCGAGGCTGTTTGTAGAAATACGGCCACTCACCTACAAGGCTGCATCTTGGAAATCCATTTCACAATATTGTTGGCCACTCCACCAGGCACTGTGTCACGGTGACCCCTCAACCTTTCACCGTCAAGCCCGGGATTGTAATTTTACACAAGCAATCAGCAGCAGGCAGTTGCCGATTCTCTATCTTGTGTGTCAAAACACAAATAACCGCATTCATTTCTGAGGATGTCTCTTCTTCGGGAATTTGGATTCCCGGCGTCTTGAATCGTTAGAGCTTTCTCTAAGGTCGTTTTCATAAACTGCGAACCGTATACCTTCATAATGCATTTCATTGAATAAGATCCAGGTATAGTGTGTGTGTGTGTCAGTGAAGCATCGCATTCATGTTTACAAAATATTTTGTGCAGTCCTTAAAGTATACGAAAAGTTATGGCGGGGCCTTTATGGGTGACACTCATGATGATGGAGCCCTCAGTGATAGTATGTATCATGGTAGACCCCTTAATGATAGCACCTATCATGGTAGAGCTCTCAGTAATGGCACCTATCATGGCGGGAACCTCAGTGATGGCACCTACCATGGCAGGGGCCTCAGTGGTGGCACCAACCACTATGGCCTCTAGTATGCATTAAACTGGATGCCGAAGAGCTCTTGTCAAAAAATCCACGGTCTGATGTTCAGTTTACATATTGCCTCTCTCATAGATTAATACAGGCAATTGTATTTGGGCCGTCAGTTTTACATGTGTTATTTTTTCTTTTCAAGCTCCAATATCACCAGTCATGAGAGGACCTGGGAACAGTTAACGAATATCTCGATTTGTACTTGAGCGAATTGGCTTCTTGCATATCAGCATGCCAGGGCTCCAGATGGCGAGTTATTCTTCCCGTGACAGAGCTACAGACTTGTCGGAAGCACAGCAGCTCTGGGATAAAGAGCCGGCCGGAAAGTCTCATAATGAGCTACAGTTTCGTGGAGGAGTCGAGAGGTTTGGTACCACACCAGAGGACCTATGTCATAGACGGATCAGCTCCGACGTCCCGCTGCAGTAGACTGGCCCCTGACTCATGTCTAAGAAGGCTCCTGCCGCAGGTGGCACTCCTGCAGTAGTTCTGACGACCCTCCCATACCAGCTCGCCACCTCGGTCATGTTTTTACTTCGAGGGGAACCACGACTTGTCGAACCCTATTCCGCCCGTCAGCGTACTGTGTGTATCCGGGGATGATCATAACAATGGCCCGCGGACGAGACACCCTCTACGTTAACCATCACATGTGTTATTCACGCAGCACTGGATTGCGGCCCATGCCACTGATTGCTTTCCCATGACGTCCGTGGGCCTTTCGAACTCATAATGGCTAGGGATATTAATAGCCCTTATACAACGCATTCACCGAATTTTATATAAGTAGATATTGCGGTTCCTGAAAATCTGCATCAGTCAAAGCATTATTTGTATGCCTACTGACTTTTACCACGCTATTGTGCGAGTTTCTGACATATTCCAATTTCACAGACAGCCTCGAAGGGACCAAGTGGTTTGTTGCTGTTTGTATTCCTTTTTATTCCTTTGTGTAAAGCGGTGTGGGACGCGACGGCTGAGTGATTGCTATGCTCTGCTTCTGTGAAAGAAGACCTCGAGCAGGCTAACTGCATCGCCTCCACTGGGTCAAGCCACCACTGGGGAGGGAAGAAAAGGTGATTAAATTCAGTAAATATGTAATTCTTTGGCAAAAGTAATTCATCATGAAGATATATCGTCTTTGATGAAGTTACAGTATTTCTATACTTAGGTTAGAATCCTTGATCGCTTTAGTGTTCAGAGCGAGAGAAAATGACATTATTCCGGTTATAACTAAACACCTTATCTCAGTCGCTGATCATAGCACGTCAATTCGTACTTCTGGCACATGGCCACCCACGCCTCTCCCAGGCTGTTGAGATATCTCGGGTTCTTTTTCCATTAATTGTTTGACGGACAACAGGAAAGCCAGACTGCAGAAGATCTGGTGGTGTGTGACTGGGGTGAAATATGCTGGTGGAGAAGCAACAATGCCCTCCATTACTGATCTGTATCAGCTGAGACAAGATGGAAGACCGTTACGGTCTCGTGATAGTAACGATGGTGACATGAAATATGGCTGTGGGGATTTTAAGTGCTGTAGTTTATCCTTTGTTCCAGTGACTTACCCGTGTGACTGTGGAGAGATTTTGAGAAATGAAACTTGGCCCATTTTTCTTTGTGTTTTTATTAATACCAACTGTCATCGTAGTGTACAAACATGTTTACACAGCAGCGGGGGTGCCGGTGGTCGCAGGCTTACGCAAGACGTCGAGTCCAGAGGTTGTTGGGGAGGAGGTGTGTGTGTTTGTGTGTGTGTGTGTCCATCGGTAACCTCATCGACCACGGCCCCTCTGCTGGTGTTGACACCTGGCGTGGTTGTACAGGCTCCTCACGCCGCCTCGTACAGTGTGGAGACGGGACTTTCTTCATCTATAAAACTGAGCAAATTATTTCCTTCTTGACGTGCCAGTTGTTAAATGTAAATCCTCATTCAATACAAAGGTACATTTACGGTGTATTTTTTTCGATTACAACCTACATTACGGTTGATAATAATGAAAACAGTCGCCACTGGTTCGTATAAAATCTGGAAACACAGACTAGAAGCGATTTACCGCCCGGAAACAACTTAAATGATAACAAACATACGAACAACGTACACACCAGCAGAATATTTCCGGGTGTGACGTCATTTCCCACTCAAGCCTCCCGCCTGCCTGGCCGGCAGGATCCAGGCCGTCACGTACGTATACACACACACACACAGGTCTGACGTCACCACCCTCGTTATGCTAGATCCTACGAACGTAAGGGTCGTCACTCACTGGGAGTTACAGCCTCTTCTGTCCTTGATTTACGTAAATTCAGCCACAGTCTTTAAACTTTTGAACAATTTTTTTTTTTTACGTTGAACGAATGATAAATGGAATATGCCTCTTCAGCCTCCTGGCTGGGCGAGTTGACGAGTAGGCGAGACAGCCAAGTTAAAACGTCCACAAACCACGAGGGACCGAGTGGTAACTCCCAATGACCTGACAACTATACGACAAAATAAACCCAGAGGTAACCGAGAGAGATATTTGAATTGGTTGGGGCCATTATTGTGTTAAACCACCGTCTTATTTTCATCACTGATCATGCCTTTTATTTTTTAAGTAGAGGCCTCTCCCGCCATCTTGAATATTCTGGCCATATCTTCGGTTATACTTAGTAACTGGTGTTAGCTTTCATGCTGATCCTTTACGCCTCCACATTTTCGATGCGTCTTAAAGATAACCACCCAAATATATGACGTTAATTTGACGATAACTCGTCCGAGACACTTCAAAGTAGAGGAGGTCGGGGGCAGCCAGTAGCAGAGGGTCAACTGATCACAGCACCGAGGCTCTTGAAGTGATGGCTCCACGCCTGACCTGGTCTCCCAGGGGCAGCAACGCCTCCTCCCGTCTATGACCAGTTCCCTCACGCCACAGGCTCTCCTTCGTGTCCTCAACTACGTCCAGTCTTCCTTCTTCTGGATGTCCCACTTCCTGAAATTTTGTGTACAACTTCTCTCACTCAGAAGACCTCCATCCCTCCCTTGAACTTACGTAGAGCGTTTTGTTTTTGAACTCTCCCCTTACCTATGGGCCTCTGTTTTAGAACTTCTTTATCTATAGAATCTCTCTCCTACTCAGGCCTTCGAAAACCTTACACATTCGTGAACCTCACTTCTCTAGAACTTTCACTCTGAAGCTTTCCTTTACCAAGTACCTCCTTTTGGACATCCTTCACGTGAAACCACCTCCCTGGAACTTCCAGTAAGTAGAGTACACACTTATACTTACACTTCTCTCCCTATGAATGTGCTTTTCCCCTCGAGCCTTCCCCAAATAAGTAACTTATACAACCTTTGATTTTCGACTTCAGTGGCATTTTGAGTTATAGTCATCTTGACTACTTTTGTATGATGAACTTAAGGTCAGGATGTCATCGTTGTTAACATGCTCTGATAAAGGGCACCACAGTTCCTGTCCGCCAGTGCAACTGTTATTCCTCAGACTGACTCATTCTTGTGAATTGAATGCCATGGTGGTTAAGGCTGTATTGTTCCGAGGTCAAGTGAGGCGCTGCCGTGGTTTTACAAGGTATAGTCCAACACAAACACATACTTTGTTCTGTCGCTGTCTAAGGAAAATAATGAAACATCAAAGATAATCAAGAAAAGAATAAAGCTAAGCGAGTCCATGCTACAAAAATCGTCACCACCATCATCCATCAACACCATCGTCCGTTATAACACTACTTGTTACCGGTATTCACTCCGGTCGCGTGAGTAAGTCCTCGAGCTTGGGTCATTCAGGTTGTGTGTGTCCACTTTGTGTGTGATGTCCCCTTGGCCGAGCCCGCGGGCAGTCACGCACGCCATCGGCCAGGCTCGCTCGCTCCATGACACAGTAACTACAAAGAGACAGAAGGAGCCAGTGGTCTCTAGGGAAGAAAATCAGTTGAGGGATACCGTCTCATAAATAATAGAACTGTCACTAACAACACCTGTCGTCACTGGCAAGAGTGTTCATCAAGACGATATTTCTTCGCCGTCACTGCGTATTTTTCCATTTTCGTACACTTTTTCCTGGGGCGCTTCATCGGAGAGCAGCCTCTCTGTTCTCTGGATGGGCGTGGGTGCGGGGATGGATGAAGAACTGATAACGTTAAGGATCCCCTGCGGTACGGCGGGAGGGGAGCCTCTGGGGACGACGGCCTGAGGCGGCGAAGTGGCGCTGCTGACGGCGTGGCTTTTGCTCATGGGAGTTGCAGTTCCTAGAGCCTTCGGCGGGGAGATGTTCGGCATGGGCTTCGTGGGCGCGGCGGCGGCGGATTTGGGCGCCCCCGTCAGGTTTTTGTAGTTGACTCCGACGCCCGTTTGGACAACCTCCTTTATGACGATGTGGTCCTCGAAAGTTGTGGTGGTGGTTGTTGTAGTGGTGGTGGTGGCAGCGGCGGCAGGCTCGAGCTTGGGAGAGGTGTGGTCAGCAGACGCCTCCTGGGATGAGGCGTCTGGATGAGGGGACACAGCCAAGCGAACCTCCCCATGAGACGTCTCCTCACTGCTCGACAGGTCGCTGGTCGCTCCATTACTCAGCTGGAAAGAGGTGGAAATACAGACATAAGTCACTAAGCCTTGTTAACAGAGACATTGTTTCCTACTGTTAAACACACGGATGGGACCAAGAAAATTAGAAAGAAAAGTTGCCAATTCTAATGCCTAAACAGGACCTAGGAGAAGAGCCATCGGTTCAGAGCTCTGAATAAAGGATACATATAAAAACTCAGGCGTAGGCTCACTAACAGGGAGATATGTAGGTCATTGGTTCGTCCTTCAGACTGAAGAGATGCATTCTTTGTGGTTCAGAAGTACTGGCAGTGATGACTGTAGAACATATAATAGCCATTCATTTTAAGTTTCAGTTTTAGGAAGAAGATAAGAAGATTAAAGAACTATGATTCTATAAAATGAGAAAGGCAATTGATCTTGGGTGTCGTGACTAAAAGAGAAAAGCAGGTCTTTAGTTCGTTTCGAATCAGAATCACATTCGATCAAGAGATGCAGTGATTCAGGCATTCATGCGTATGGACATCTTGAGTGAGGAACACAGGGAAATGGAGGTATAGGAACAATGAATGACGAAGACACAGGACTGGAGGCGAGGTTGGTATGAAGTGTGTCAGGGGAGGTGACTGGTGAATTTTGGGGACATTTAGCGAGCTGAGGCAATGCTTATGCACCGAGAGTTTTATTACAAAATGCTTTTCAAGAATATTCGAATATAATCTGGCTTGTACCCTGGAATGAATTCTAAGCTCAGTTCTCCTGCTGTTACTTACGTAAATGAAAACGCGTCTCTTCCAAATTAGCATTAGTTCAAAGTATATTGCTGGGCGGGTTTAAGCCGATCATTTGATAATGAGTTGTACGTGAACTTTACATAAACCATATCCTTGGGTGCCTGACACGGAGTCAGAGACTCTACGTATTTACTGCCAACACTGGATACGCACACGCTCGTCCTGGCGCCTGGTAGGTTCCTTCTGACGGAGATAACTTGTGGTCGACGTCATCGCCGGCATTATATGCGACCAGGCAAGACTCTGGGAGCAGTCAAGGCGCAGGAGAACCACCCTGCGAGGCTGGAGACCAGGCGAGGCTCAGGAACTAGTAAGCGAGGCTTAGGGACCACCAGGCGAGGCTAAGGAGCCAGGTGAGATTCAGGAGCCAGGTGGGGCTCAGGGAGTACTTGGTGGTGCATACCTGGTGCAGTCCTCGGGTGGTGGTGGTGGTGGGGGGGGGGGGTCATCGAAATTACAGCCCAGGCTGGGCCCACGCTGTTGGATATGGTCGTTGGTCGTCCAAGTTGTTGGTGTCACGCCCCCGTGTGGCCAAGATAACCAGGCGCCCTCTCCAGGGTTCGAATCCGACGCGTGGTGTATATGCATGATTCCGTGTTTCTCATTTGTCCGTAAACTCTCGAGATTTTGCATTCGGTGGTCTATAGATTAATGCAATGACAAGGTTTTGGTTTTCAACCTTGACAACGAGTGCTTCCAGTACATCATCTGAGGAGTTCATTTGTCATATTTACTATATGCAGTCCAACTCCTCCACTTGGTCTAGTCCTGTCGCACCTGTACAGGATGGAGTTTGGGATCCACACCTCACTATTCACGTGGTCTTTTGTGTGCGTTTCAGCCTAGGCCGCAAATGCAGCATGCGGCTCGTTTAGCAAGCCACTTCTAGATAGAGATTTGATTCGTTCTGTGTGTTGGCATATATGAAGGACATTATATGGCTCGTGTCTGTGTTGTCTTTGAGTGGTTAATACGCCCTGTTCTTCTGAACTCGGCAGAGTGCTTTCAGTTCCCTCACCATTCTTAAAAGGGAAGTCTTGGGAAGCCAATGTCATATCCTCCTTTGGCAGTTCTTCCCTGCCTCTGATTGGCCCTGTGACTCTGACCAAAAAAGGACGTGTGGTGTGATGGGCACGAGGGATATGTCTCATTGTCCCTTGATACGTGGTGGTTCTCACAGTACTCGTTCAAACAGCGGTTAAACTCTAGTGACTGTTTGCACAATTTTGGATGGTAGAAACCGCATCCTTCCCCACACCAGCATTTTCCTTTATTAAGCCGGTCAAAAACATTTTCTGGGGTGTCTGAATCTTCATTTTCCCCAGTACCAATGTGACAGTCTTGCCATGCGGTTGCAACTCCCCTTCGCGTAGTATCTACAGACCTTGTCCATCCCTCGGATTTGTTGCTCTCTCTCTCTCTCTCTTCTTCCATACCTGAGTCAGTGTCCCTGTCTTGTTCTCTGTTCACGTCTGTGCCTAAGTACAGGGCTCGGGGGTCAGGCGAGCCTCAGGAACCATGGTGAGGAACCACCAGGAGAGGCTGAGGAACAAGGCGAGGCTCAGAAACCACCAGATGAAAGTTAGGTACCCCTAGATGAGGCTCAGGACCCAGTTGATGCTCAACAACCAGGTGAGACTCCGGAACCAAGTGAGGCTCAGGAACTGTCAGTTGAGATTCAAGAAATAGGATAGGCTCAAGAACCACCAGTTGAGGTGCAGGGGCAGGCTCTGGCTCCAGGTGAGGCTCAGAAGCCAAGCGAGGCTTACGGACCAACAGGGGAGGCTCAGGGGCCAGGTGAGGCTAAGGAACTAGGCAAGGCTCAAAGACCACAAAACAAGGCTGAGGAACCACCAAGAGAGGCTCAGGGAACATATAAGGCTCAGGAACTACAAGAAGAAGCTTATGGACTAGGCAAGGCTCAGGGACAAACAAGCGAGGCTCGGAGGCCAGGTAAGGCTCAGGAACAAACAGGAGAGGCTCGGGGATCAGGCGAGGCTTGGGTGGACTAGGTGAAGGTCAGGAACCATATGATCGCTCAGGAACCCAGGGGTGAGGCTCAGGGACCAGCTGAGGCTTAGGGAAGTCAGATCCTACAAGGGCACTGATTCTGTTTGCACTTGAATTTATAGACCGTTTGTCGAACCGCACGTACTGAATAATTTGTGGTAAGCACAAGCCAGTTATGCCCCTCGTCCTACCAGTATGAATGATCAGTTCTAGATGAATTAGTAAATTTCACTTTGTATCACGGAATGCATCAGAATAGTT
>JAUUDW010041274.1:0-12410 GCA_032361385.1 Panulirus guttatus
TTCAACAACGGCGTCTGTTCCTTATTACCATGCGGGCCTCAACAGTGCCCCTCGTTGTTTAGTAATCAGGCTTCATTAACGCCAATCATTGCTTAACACCAACTATGTTTCAACAACGCCGCCCCTTTTTCATTTCGAACCAGACTTCAACAACGACGCCTGTTGCTTGATACCATCCAAGATTAAACAGCGCTCCCCGTTGCTTAGTACCAGCTAGGATTCAAAAACTCTGCCCGTTGCGTAGAACAAATTATTGCTTCGGTAGCACCAACCGTTGCTTATTACCAACCAGGCTTCAATAACGCCGCCCTCGGTTTATTACCAACCAGGCTTCAACAGCCCAGCCCGTTGCTTAGTACCAAGTAGGCTACAACAACGCTAGCCGTTACTTAGTATAAACCAGGTTTCAACAATGCCGCCTGTTGCTTAGTACCAAACAGGCTTCAACAACGACGCCTGTTGCTTAGTACCAACCATGCTTCAACAACGTCACCCGTTGCTTAGTACCAACCAGGAATCAACAGCGCCTACCGATACTTAGTACCAACCAGATTTCAGTAGCGCCTCCCGTTGCTCAGTACCAACCAGGTTTCAGTAGCCTCGCCCGTTGTAAAGTACCATCCAGGCTTCGGTAGCGTTTTCCGGTGCTCAGTACCAACCAGGTTTCAGTAGCCTCGCCCGTTGTTTAGCACCAGCCAGGCTTCAGTAGCGTGTTCCTTTGCAGAGTGACAACCAGCCTTCAGCAGAGAAGCCCGTTGCTCAGCACCAACATGAATTCTGTAGTTTCTTCCGTTGCTTAGCATCAACCAGGCTTCAGTAACATACTCAGTTACTAAGTACCAACCAGACTTCAACAACGCCGCCCGTTGCTCAATACTAACCAGGCTTCAGTATTGTCTTACGTTGCTCAGTACCAACCAGGTTTCAGAAGCCTCGCCCGTTGTTTAGTGCCAAGCAGGCGTCAGTAGCGTCTTCATTTGCACGGTGACAATCACCTTTCAGCAGAGCCACCCGTTGCTCAGTCCCAATCAGGCTTCACTAGCGTCGCCCATTGCTCAGTACTAAATGGGCCTCAGTAGCGTCTTCTGTTGCTCAGTTCCAATCACCCTTCACTAGTGCGACCCGTTGCTCAGTAGCAATCTGGTTTCAGTAGTGCCTTTTGTTGCTCATTAACAACCAGGCTTTAGTAGCCCCGCCCGTTACTCATCATAATCCAGGCTTCAGTACGCAGCTGGTTGCATAGTACCAACCAGGATTCAGAAGCGACTTCCGTTGCTCAGTACCAATCAAGCTTCATTACGTCTTCTATTGCTTAGTACCAACCAAGCTTCAACAACGCCGCCCGTTCCTTAGTACCAGCCAGGATAAAACAACGCTGCCCAGTGCTTAGTAACAACCAGGCCGCAACAGCTTCGCCCGTTGCTTAGTATCAACCACTCTTCAATACTGCCGTCCGTTGTTTAGAACTAAGCAGGCTTAAGCAACGCCACCCGTTGCTGAGGACCAAACAGGATTCAACAACACTACCCGTTGCTTAGTAACAACCAGGCTTCCGTTGCTTAGTACCAAACTACTTTCAACAACGCAGCCCGTTGCTTATTACCAACCAGGCTTCAATAACGCCGCTTGTTGCTTAGTATTAAAGGTTTCAAGAAAGCCGTCCGTTACTTAATACCAACCAAGCATCAATAGCACCCTCCGTTGCTTAGTACCAAGCAGGCTTCAATAATGCCGCCCTTTGCTTTATACGAAGCAGGATTCAACAGAACAGTCCGTTACTTTTTACAAACAAGGCTTCAACAACGCCACCTGTTGCTTAGTACCAATCAAACCTCAACTGCGCCGTGTGTTGTTTATTTCTATCCAGGCTTCAACAAAGCCGCCCGTTGGTTAATACCAACCAGGCTTCAACAACGCCTACCGATACTTAGTACCTACCAGACTTCAGTAGCGCCTCTCGTTGCTCAGTACCAACCAGGCTTCATTAGCGTCTTCTGTTGCTCAGTACCAACCAGGTTTCTGTAGCCTCACCCGTTGTTTAGTACCAAACAGGATTCAGTAGCGTTTTCCTTAGCACAGTGACAACCAGCCTTTAGCAGAGCCTCCCGTTGCTCAGTACCAACCGGGCTTCAGTAGTGTATTCAGGTTACTCAGTACCAACCAGACTTCAAAAACGCTGCCCGTTGCTCAGTACTAACCAGGCTTCAGTTTTTTCTTCCATTTCTTAGTACCAAACAGGCTTCAGTAGCGTCTTCCGTTGCTCAGTACCAACCAGGTTTCAGTAGCCTCGCCCGTTGTTTAGTACCAACCAGGCTTCAGTAGCGTCTTCCGTTGCTCATTACCAGCCAGGCTTCAGCAGAGCCGCCCGTTGCTCATTACAAACATGGCTTCAGTACGCCGCCCGTTGCTCAGTATCAACCAGGCTTCATTAGTGTCTTATATTGCTTAGTACCAACCAGACTTCAACAACGCCGCCGGTTACTTAGTACCAACCAAGCTTCAACAACGCCGCCCGTTCCTTAGTACCAGCCAGGCTAAAACAACGCTGCCCGGTGCTTAGTAACAACCAGGCTTCAACAGAATCGTCCGTTGCTTAGTATCAACTACTCTTCAATACTGCCGTCCGTTGTTTAGAATCAAGCAGGCTTCAACAACGCCTCCCGTTGCTGAGGACCAAACAGGATTCAACAACACTACCCGTTGGTTCGTAACAACTAGACTTCAGCAATGCCTTCCTTTGCTTAGTACCAAACTGCTTTCAACAACTCAGCCTGTTACTTAGTACCAATCAGGATTCAGCAGAGCTTCAGTAGCACCAACCATTGCTTATTGCCAACCAGGCGTCAGTAACGCCGCCCGTTGCTTGGTACCAACAAGGCCTTAACAACGCCGCGCGTTGCTTAGCGCCAACAAGGCTTCAACAACTCCTCCCGTTGCCTAGTAACAGTTAGCCTTCAACAACGGCACCTGTTATTTAGTATCAACCAGGCTTGACCAGCGCCGCCCATTGTTTAGTAGCCACCAAGCTTCATCAACGCCAATAGTTGTTTAGTACCAACGCCGCCATTTGCTTTGTACCAACCAGGATCCAACAGAGCAGCCCGTTGCTTAGTAAAAACATGGCTTCAGTAATGCCGCCCGTAGCTTTGTATCAAACTGCTTTCAACAACGCACCCCGTTGCTTGGAACCAACTAGGTTTCAACAAAGCCTCCCGTTGGTTAGTACCAACCAGGCTTCAACAACCCCGCCCGTTGCCTTGTACAACCAGGCCCAAATACTGTCTTCCGTTACTTAGTACCAGCTAGGCTTCAGTAGTGTCTTCCGTTGCTCAGTACCAACCAAGCTACAGTAACGCCTCCCGTTGCTCAGTACCAACCAGGCTTCTGTATTGCCTTCCGTTGCTTAGTACCCACCAGGCTTCAGTAGCGTCTTCCGTTGCTCAGTACTAACCAGGCTTCAGTAGTGTCTTCCATTGCTTAGTACCTACCAACCAGACTTCAATAGCCTCTCCTATTGTTTAGTACCAATCAGGCTTCAGTGGCGTCTTCCGTTGTTCTGAACCAACCAGGCTTCAGTAGCGTCTTCCGTTGCTCTGAACCAACCAGGCTTCAGTAGCGTATTCGTTACCCAGTACCTACCAGGCTTCATCAACACCACCTGTGTCTTAGTACCAGCCAGACTTTAACAACGCCCGTTGCTTAGTACCAACCAGGCTTCAACAACGCCAATGGTTGCTTAGTACCAAATAGATTTTAACAACGCCGTCCCTTATTTGTTACGAACCAGACTTCACCAACGACGCCCGTTGCTTAATACCATCCAGGATCCAACAACGCTGCCCGTTGCTTAGTACCAACCAGGATTCAAGAACGCTGCCCGTTGCGTAGAACAAATTAGGCTTCGGTAGCCCCAGTCGTTGCTTATTACCAACCAGGCTTCAATAACGCCACTCGTTACGTATTATAAAAGGCTTCAACAAAGTCGCCTGTTGCTTCATACCAACCAAGATTCAATAGCGCCTTCCGCTGCTTAGTGCCAAACAGGCTTCAACAACGCCGCCCTTTGCTTTGTAATAACCAGAATTCAACAGAGCAGCCCGTTGCTTTTTACAAACAAGGCTTCAAGAACGGTACCTGTTGCTTAGCATCAATCAAACTCAACAACGTCTTCCATTGTTTAGCAACAATCAAGCTTCAACAAAGCTTCCCGTTGGTTAGTACCAACTAGGCTTCAACAACGCCGCCCTCGGTTTACTATCAACTAGGCTTCAACAACGCCGCCCGTTGCTCAGTACCAACCAGGCTTCACCAATGCCTCCTGCTGCTTAGTAGCAACCAGGCTTCAACAACCCCGCCTGTTGCTTATTACCAACCAGGATTCAACATAGCAGCCCATTGCTTTGTACAAACAAGTCTTCAAGAACGCCACCTGTTGCATAGTACCAATCAAGCCTCAACAACGCCCTCCGTTGCTTAGTAACAATCAAGCTTCAACAACGCCGTCCGTTTTTTATTACTAACTAGGCTTCAACAACGCCGCCTGTTGCTTAGTAGCAACCAGGCTTCAAAAACGCCGCCCGTTGCTTAGGGCCGACCAGGCTTTAACAACGCCGTCTGTTGCCTAGTACCAACCAAGCTTCAACAGATTCACCCTTTGCTTAGTACCAATCAGGCTTCATCAACACCCCCCGTTGTTTGGTACCAAACAGGTTTCAGCCACGCCGTCCGTTGTTTCCTACCAACCAGGCTTCAGCAACGCCAACCGTTACTTAGTACCAACCAGGCTTCAGCAACGCCGCCCGGTACTTAGTACCAACTAGGCTTTATCATTGCCACCCGTTGCTTAATGACAACTAGCATTCAACAACTCTATCCATTGCTTAGTACCAACAAGGATTCAACTACGCTGCCTGTTGCTTAGTACCAAACAGGCTTCAACGACGCTGCCCGTTGCTTTATGTCAACCAGGATTCATAAAGCAGCCATCTGCTTAGTACAAACAGGGCTTCAACAACGCCACCCATTGCTTAATAAAACCAAGGCTTCAAAAAAAGCAACCCGTTTCTTAGTACCAAGTATCCTTCAACAGCGCCGCCCGTTGCTTAGTACCAACCAGGCTTCAACAACACAACTCGTTCCTTAGTACAAACAAGACTTCAACAACACCATCCATTGTTTAGTACCAACTAGCCTACAAGAACGCTGCCCGTTGCTTTGTACCAACCAGGATTCAACAGATCAGCCCGTTGCTTAGTACGAAAAAGGCTTCAACAACGCTACCAGTTGTTTAGTACCAACCAGGCTTCAACAACGCAACTCGGTGATTAATGCCAACTAGTCTTCAACAACGTAACTCGTTGCTTAGTACCAAACAGGCTTCACTAACGCCGTCCGTTCTTCAGTAGCATTTAGGCTTCAACAAAGCAACTCGTTGCTTGGTACCAACCAGGCTTCAACAAGGCAACTCGTTGCTTAGTACCAACCAGGCTTCAATAACGCCACCCGTTGCTTAGTAGCAACTAGACTTCAACAACGCTGCCCGGTAATTTGTACCGACTAAGGCTACACCAGTGCCACCCGTTGCTTAGTAACAACTAGCTTTCAGCAACTCCATCCGTTGTCTAGTGCCAACCAGCCTTTAAAAACGCCTCCCGTTGCTTAGTACAAACCAGGCTTCAGCAACGCTGCCCTTTGCTTAGTACCATCAAGGCTTCAACAACGCCACCAGTTGCTTAGTACTATCCAGGATTCAATAGCGCCGCCCGTTCCTTATTACCAGTCAGGCTTCAATAACGCCACTAGTTACTTAGTATATACCAGGCTTCAACAACGCCGCCCGTTGCTTAAATCAAACCAGGCTTCAATAATGCCGTCTATTGCTTAGTACCAAAAAGGCTTCAACAACGCTGCCCGTTGTTTTATACCAACCAGGGTTCACAGAGCAGCCATCTGCTCTGTACAAATAAGGCTTCAACAAGGCCACCCGTTGCTTAGCACCAACAAGGCTTCAACAAAGCCACCAGTTGGCTAGTACCAACTAATCTTCAACGAAGCCGCCCGTTGTTTAATATCAACCAGGCTTCAACAACGCAACTCGTTGCTCAGTACCAATTAGACTTCAACAACGCCGTCCGTTCTTCAGTAGCATCTAGGCTTCAACAACGCAACTCGTTGCTTAGTACCAACCAGACATCACCAACGCTGTTCGTTCTTCAGTAGCATTTAGGCTTCAACAACGCAATTCGTTGCTTAGTACCAACCAGGCATCACCAACGCCGTCCGTTCTTTAGTAGCTAATAGGCTTCAACAACGCAAATCGTTGCTTAGTACCAACCAGGTTTCAATAACGCAACTCGCTGCTCAGTAACAACCAGCCTTCACCAACGCCGTCCGTTTCTTAGTAGCAACTAGGCTTCAAAAAATGCAACTCTTTGCTTAGTACCAACCAGGTTTCAACAACGCCACCCGTTGCTTAGTACCAACCAGGCTTCACCAGTGCATCCTGTTGCTTAGTAATAACAAGGCTTCAACAACGCCGCCCTTTGCTTAGTACCAACCAGGTTTCAGCAACGTCACCCGTTTCTTAGTAATAACTAGACTTTAACAATGCCGCCCGTTACTAAGTAACAACCAGGCATCACCAGTGCCTCATGTTGCTTAGTACAAACCAGGCTTTAACAACGCTGCCTTTTGCTTAGTATCAACCGGGCTTCACCAACGCCATCCGTTTTTTGGTAGCAACTATGCTTCAACAATGCAACTTATTGGTTAGTACCAACCAGGCTTCAAGAACGCAACTCGCTATTTAGTACCAACAGGCTTCAACAACGCTGCCCGTATCTTATCACCGGTGAACTAGGCTTCAACAATGCCACTTATTTCTTAGTAACAACCAGGATTCACCAGTGTCTCCCGTTGCTTAGTAACAACCAGGCTTCAAAAATGCTGCCCGTTGCTTTGTACTAACCAGTCTTTACCAGTGCCGCCCGTTGTTTAGTACCAACTCCATCCTTTGCTTAGTACCAACCAAGCTTCAACAACGCCTCCTGTTGCTTAGTACCAACCAGGTTTCAATAACACTGCCCTGTGCTTAGTACCATCCAGGCGTGAGCAACGCCATCCGTTGTTTAGTACCATCCACGATTCAACAGCGCTGCCCGTCGCTTAGTACTAACCAGTGTTCAACAACGTTGCCCGTTGCGTAGTACAAATTAGACTTCGCTAGCCCCAACCGTTGCTGATTACCAACCAGGCTTCAGTAACGCCACTCGTTACTTAATCTTAACCAGGCTTCAAGAACTCCGCCCGTTGCTTAGTACCAAAAATGCTTCAACACTGTCGCCCGTTACTTAATAAGAACCACGCTTCAAAAGCACCGCACGTTGCTTAGTACTAACGAGGCCTCAACAACGCAGCTCGTTGCTTCGTACAAACAAGGCTTCAACAACGCCACCAGTTGTTTAGTACCTAAGAGCTTTCAACAACGCAACTCGTTGTTTAGTGCCAACCAAGCTTCAACAAAGCAACTCGTTACTTAATATCAACCAGGCTTTTCCAAAGCAGTCCGTTCTTTAGTAGCAACTAGGCTTCAACAAGGCAACTCGTTGGTTAGTACCAACCAGGACTCAACAACGCAACTCGTTGCTTAGTACCAAACAGGCTTCAATAACGCAACTTGTTGCTTAGTGCTAACCAGGCTTCACCAATGCCGTCTGTTCTTTCGTAGCAAATAGGCTTCAACACTGCAACTCGTTGCTTAGTACTATCCAGGCTTCATCAAAGTAACTCGTTGCTTAGTACCAATCACGCTTCAGTAACACCAATCGTTACTTAGTACTGACCACGCTTCAGAAACGCCTCCCGTTGCTTAAATCAAACCAGGCTTCAATAGCGCCGCCCGTTGCTTGGTACCAAACAGGCTTCAACAATGCCGCCAGTTAACTGATACCAAGCAGGCTTCAAATGCGCCGCGCGTTGCTTAATACCTAACAGGTTTCAACAACGCCGCCCGTTGCTTAGTACCAAACAGTCTTTAACAACGTTGCCCGTTGCTTAAATCAAACCAGGCTTCAATAGCGCCGCCCGTTACTTAACCTAACCAAACTCAACCAATCGGGCTTCACCAACGCTGTCCGTTCTTTAGTCGTAACTATGCTTCAACACCGCAACTCTTTGTTTAGTACAAACAAGGGCTCAACAAAGCAACCCGTTTCTTAGTACCATCTATCCTTCAACAGTGCCGCCCGTTGCTTAGTACCAACCAGGCTTCAACAACAAACTCGCTGCTTAGAACAAATAAGGCTTACAAGGTTTCAATAACGCCACCCATTGTTTGGTACCAGCTAGCCTACAACAACGCTGCCCGTTGCTTTGTACCAACCAGGATTAAAAAGAGCAGCCCGTTGCTTAGTACGAAAAGGCTTCAACAACGCCACCAGTTGTTTAGTATCAACTAGCCCTCAACAACGCCCTCCGTTGTTTAGTAACAACCAGGCTTCAATAACGCAAATCGTTGCTTAGTAGTAACCAAGCTTCATCAACAGAACTCGTTGCTTTGTATCAGCCAGACTTCAGCGACGCAACTCGTTGCTTAGTACCAACCAGGGTTCAACAGTACCTCCCGTTGCTTATTACCAACTAGACTTATACAACGCTGCCAGTTACTTAGTACCAACCAGGTTTCACCAGTGCCTCCCGACCGTAGTACCAAGCAGGCTTCAACAACGCCGCCCGTTGCTTAGCACCAACCAGGCTTCAACAATGCCGCTTGTTACTTAGTACCAAGCAGGTTTCACCAGTGCCTCCTACTGCTTCGGAACAACCAGGATTCAACAACGCCGCCCGTTGCTTAGTACTAACCTGGCTTAAATATCGCTGCCCTTTGCTAAGTACCATCCAGGCTTTAACAATGCCACACGTTGCTTAGTACCATCCAGGCTTCAATAGCGCCACCCGTTTGCTTATACCGACTAGGCTTCAATAACGCCACTCGTTACTTAGTGTAAACCAGGCTTCAACAACGCCACCCGCTGCTTACATCAAGCCAGGCTTCAGTATCGCCGCCCGTTGCTTAGTACCAAATAGGCTTCAACAACGCTGCCCGTTGCTTTATACCAATCAGGATTCACAGAGCAGCCGTCTGCTTAGTGCATATAAGGCTTCAACAAGGCCACCCGTTGCTTAGTACCATCCGGGATTCAACAGCGCTGCCCGCTCAACAACGTTGCCCGTTGCGTAGTAAAAATTTGGCTTCACTAGCCCCAACCGTTGCTTATTACCAGTCAGGCTTCAATAACACCACTCGTTGCTTAACATTAACCAGGCTTCAAGAACTCCGCCCGTTGCTTAAATCAATCCAGGTTTCAATATCGCCGCCCGTTGCTTAGTACCAAACAGGCTTCAACAATGCCGGCCGTTACTTAATAAGAACCACGCTTCAAAAGCGCCGCACGTTGCTTAGTACCAACCAGGCCTCAACAACGTAGCTCGTTGCTTAGCACAAACAAGGCTTCAACAACGCCACCAGTTGTTTAGTATCTAAGAGGTTTCAATAACACAATTCGTTGCTTAGTGCCAACCAAGCTTCAACAAAGCAGCTCGTTACTTAGTATCAACCAGGCTTTACCAACGTCGTCCGTTCTTTGGTAGCAACTAGGCTTCAACAAGGCAACTCGTTGCTTGGTACCAACCAGGTTTCAACAACGTGACTCGCTGCTTAGTACCAACCAGGCTTCAACAACGCAACTTATTGCTTAGTACCAACCAGGCTTCACTAATGCCGTCTACTCTTTAGTAGCAAATAGGGTTCAACAAAGCAACTCGTTGCTTAGTACTATCCAGGCTTCAACAAAACAACTCGTTGCTTAGTACTAATCACGCTTCAGTCACACCACTCGTTACATAGTATTAACTAGGCTTCAAAAACGCCGCTCGTTGCTTAAATCAAACCAGGCTTCAATAGCGCCGCCCGTTGCTTAGTACCAAACAGGCTTCAACAACGCCACCAGCTACTTAGTATCAAGCAGGCTTCAAAAGCGCCTCGCGTTGCTTAGTACCAAACATGCTTCAACAACGCCATCTTTTGCCTAATCCCAAACAGGTCTCAACAACGCCGCCCGTTGCTTAGTACCAAACAGTCTTAAACAAAGCTGCCCGTTGCTTATATCAAACCAGGCTTCAATAGCGCCGCCCTTTACTTAACCTAACCAGACTCAACCAACCGGGCTTCACCAACGCTGTCCGTTCTTTAGTCGCAACTATGCTTCAACAACGCAACTCGTTGCTTAGTACAAACAAGGGTACTAGCCTTCAACAGTGCTGCCCGTTGCTTAGTACCAACCAGGTTTCAACAACACAACTCGCTGCTTAGAAAAAACAAGGCTTCAACAACGCCACCCATTGTTTAGCGCCAACTAGCCTACAACAACGCTGCCCGTTGCTTTGTACCAACCAGGATTAAAAAGAGCAGCCGTTGCTTAGTACGAAAAAGGCTTCAAAAACGCTACCAGTTGTTTAGTACCAACTGAGCTTCAAAAACGCAACTCGTTGCTTAGTACTAACCAAGCTTCATCAATACAACTCGTTGCTTTGTATCAACCAGGCTTCACCAACGCAACTCGTCGCTTAGTACCAAGCAGGCTTCAGCAACGCCGCCCGTTGCTTAGCACCAACCAGGATTCAACAATACCACTTGTTACCTAGTACCAAGCAGGCTTCACCAGTGCCTCCCGCTGCTTCGGAACAACCAGGCTTCAACAACGCCGCCCGTTGCTTAGTACCATCCAGGCCTCAATAGCACCAGCCGTTCTTTAATACCAACCAGGCATCAATAACGTCACTCGCTACTTAGTGTAAACCAGGCTTCAACAACGCCGCCCGCTGCTTAATTCAAACCAGGCTTCAATATCGCCGCCCGTTGCTTAGTACCAAACAGACTTCAAGAATTTCGCTCGATACTTGGTACCAACCAAGCTTCATTAGCGCCGCGCGTTGCTTAGTACCAAATAGGCTTCAACAATGCTTTATACTGACCAGGATTCACAGGGTATCCGTCTGCTTAGTGCATATAAGGCTTCAGCAAGGCCACCCGTTGCTTACAACAAATATGGCTTTAACAACTGCACTAGTTGTTCAGTACAAACAAGGCTTCAACAACGCCACGAGTTATTTAGTACCAACCAGGCTTCACCAACGCCATCCATTCTTTAGTAGGAAATAGGCTTCAACAACACAACTCGTTGCTTAGTACTAACCAGGGGTCAACAGCGCAACCCGTTGCTTAGTACCAGCGAGGCTTCAACAACGCCGCCCGTTTCTCAGTACCAACCAAGTTTCACCAGTGCCGCTTGTTGCTTAATAACAACCAGGCTTCAACAACGCCGCCCGTTGCTTAGTACCAACCAAGTTTCAACAACGCTGCCCGTTGCTTAGCACCAACCAGGCTTCAGCAATGCCGTTTGTTACATAGTAACACCAGGCTTCACCAGTGCCTCCCATTGCTTGGTACAAACCAGGCTTCAACAGCACCACCCGTTGCTTAGTACCAACTAGACTTCAGCAACACCGCTCATTACTTAGCACCGACCAGGCTCTACCAGTGCCGCCCGTTGCTTAAGAACAACTAGCTTTCAACAACTCAATCTGTTGCTTAGTACCGACCAGGCTTCAAAAACGCCGCCTATTGCTTAGTATCAACCAGGCTTCAAAAACACTGCCCTTTTCTTAGCACCATTCAGGCTTTAACAACACCACCCATTGCTTAGCACCAAGTGGCCTACAACAACGCTGTCTGTTGCTTTGTACCAACCAGGATTCAACAGAGCAGCCCGTTGCTTAGTACAAAAAGGCTTCAACAGCGCCTCCCTTTTTTTTTTACCCAAGAGGCTTCAACAACGCAACTCATTGCTTAGTACCAACAAGGATTCAACAACGCAACTCGCTGCTTAGTACCAACCAGGCTCTAACAACGCAACTCGTTGCTTAGTACCAACCAGGCTTCACCAATGCCTTCAGTTCTTTAGTAGCAAATAGGCTTCAACAATGCAGCTCGTTGCTTAGTACTAACCATGCTTCAACAAAGCAACTCGTTGCTTAGTACCAATCAGGCTTCAATAACACCACTCGTTACTTAGTGTTAACCAGGCTTCAGAAACGCCGCCCGTTGCTTAAATCAAACCAGGCTTCAATAGCACCGCAGGTTGCTTAGTACCAAAGAGGCTTCAACAATGCCGCAAGTTACTTAGTACCAATCAGGCTTCAATAGCGTCGCGCGTTGCTTTGTTTGAAACAGACTTCAACAACGCCGCCCTTTGCTTTATATCAAACAGGTTTCAACAACGCCGCCCGTTGCTTAGTACCAAACAGTGTTTAACAACGCTGCCCGTTGCTTACATCAAGCCAGGCTTCAATAG
>JAUUDW010041384.1:0-16843 GCA_032361385.1 Panulirus guttatus
ATTGTAAAGAATGGAATGGGGGATAAAATGAAAGATGGATTTGAAATACTGTAATAAGAAAATATATCGTTGAACTTGGCAGATGTTAAAGAAAGGCAAAGGGAAGAAGGGTTGAAGGAGATTTCAGATGTTACTTAGTTATAGTTTGAACTAATGAGGATTGGATTTACTGTGACTCAAATAGAATTATTAACTGAGTTGACAGGAGTGAGTACCAGAGGATTGTTGCCTGGTCTGCTGTGGACAACAGTGTGAAGACAATTGTGAGGTTCCAGTTGACTTCAATCAGCCTCGATAAAGTCAACAGGATAGCAGTGAGTGATTGTTTTGCAAAGACAGCAACACGGTTGTATAAGGAAATAAGCAGGCCAACTTTTGTGCATTAAAGTATGCATATGGTTTTTGTGTAAAGTGATACAATAGTGTGCTGTAGTTGGCTTTACATGTTCCTTGTACATATCCTGTACTAAAAATGATCATTTCCAAGGTTATTCATAGAACTATACAGAAAAACTATTAAAATTCTTTACCAAGGTTACTACTCTAAACATTTCTATATTGTTTTAATAATTTTGTCTTGCAGGCCCATACGTACTCTGGGTTCCTCTTCCTTGCTCTGGGGTCGTCTTCTTCACGACTGGTGAGCATTGTCTGTGTTAACTTGCAGACAGGACAGCTGCGCATGCCCCACACCATCCTCTCGAGGGGCATAGTTGGTGGACTGCACCTCTTCTACACACATGGTGAACTTTATTTAGTCGTAGGAGAACACTACTATTCTACTCCAGATGATGACCTCACACATTCCGTGTAAGTTATGCTGCTGGAAGAGGCATGGGTAGAACTTTAATTTTCCTCTCAATGTTGTTGTTGAACTAAGCATGGCATTCGCATTATGTAGATAAACTTCGTGAAAGAAATATCTTGATTTAACCCTTACTTCATTATAGATGTACTGTATTAATCCATGTATGTGTACATGATTGCGCTAATACTCTTCCCCAAATAACAAGGTACTGGCTATAATTGACCAAAGTTTCTTTTCCCATTTGTCCAATTGTTCAAACAAAACAAAAACAGTGGTCCAACACCATTTATGGCACCTTTAAATTTCTTATACTAAAAATTTCTCCCATCTCAAAGTTATACCATTTGTAATTCTGAATACACCCAGAGATTTTACAGAAAACTTTTAACTGGACTATGAAAAGGATCTGGCTTTTGTTTAGCTTTATCCAAGATATTTTATTGCAGAATGTATGTGTTGGTGGGAGAGTACTTCGATAAGCGAGATAGCCTTGAGCTAAGGGCCTCTGGAGTCCGGGACATTGCAGGGTTTCCAGATGGTGGCAGTTACTATCTTGTCTTTGGCATGAAATCTTCAGCAAGTATCAATATTAATTTGGTTTCTAGTTCTGCTAAGCTTTTGCAAGACTGTGTGTATATTGCTTTGACATTGTTTGATATCGGTGTTCTGTGGTAAATATTTAGCTATGTAAAATGTACTACTTGTATAAACTTTCATTTAATCATAAATTTTACTTTCTCGGATTAAGCTTGAAGTGGGAATATCTTTACTGAATTTTGAGCTTGCATGCCTTACTCTGTCAGAATTTTCCCAGCACTTCTGCAGCACCATAACAGAAAGCATTAGAATGGTCATTCAATAACATGTTGATATTTCTAATGATGGATGAGGGCTGGTGGTTTTTACAAAGAAATCATTAATATTGATTTAGTTTTGAAAGAAATTGGATTTTATGTTGGACCTTAGATGAATCTGAAACTCTAATTTAGGTAAACTTGCCTGTGTAGTACCAATCCTGAAATCCTTCAAGTACCCCTATACATATCCCTTTTCCTCCTACCATCCCAAATATGTTGTCAATATCCAAACTTCTGAAATAAACCAATTCATAGAATAATCAACCAAAACAATCCACTCTCCCGTATACCATGGCATCGGACCCACTTCTTCGCTACCACACTGCATATGAACCTCCCATAACACATTCTGGATGGCTTCAAATGACTACACATTTCACACAGTACTAATGCCATTGAACATAACAAAACCACCAACACCATGCTCCAGTATCTTTGTGCAAGAGAATTTTTTTTTTCATCACAGTTTTCCACATTAACAAGATAGCGCAAGGAACAAAGAAAGGCCACATTCGCCCGCATTCACTCTCTAGCTGTCATTTGTAATGTACCAAAACCACAGCTCCCTATCCATTCTGGGACATACAGACTTTTCCATGGTTTACCCCAGACACTTTATAAGCCCTGGTTCAGTCCATTGACAGCACATTATCCCCAGCATGCCAGATTGTTCAAATTCACTCTATCCCTTGAATGCCTTTCACCCTCCTGCATGTTCAGGCCTTGATCACTCAAAATCTTTGTTGCTCCATCCTTCTATCTCCAATTTGGTCTCTGTTGTCATTGTTCCTTCCACTTCTGACTCGTATATCCTATTTTCAACCTTTCCTCGCTCACTCTATCCATATGTCCAAACCATTTCAGCACTCTTTTCAGATCTCCCAACCCCACACTTTTTATTACCACACCTCTCTTATCCCTTTATCACTAACAGTCAAAATTCTAAAGAAAAAAATTGTTTTCCTATGAATTGGCTAGCTGCTAAGCAGCCATTCACAGTGGCTACACAAAGCATTTGGGCTATACAGTGCAGTACCCAGAGAGCTGTTTTCTCCACTCCTCTTAGGTTTCCTTTGGAAAAATCACCATCCAACCCTGTTAAACCTTGGTGTGAACATTCTCACAAATTCAGATTTTGGTTACATCACAGGACTACACAAAAATATACTCTCAACAGATCACACGATTGGAGGACAATCTCACTCTAAAGAGAATATCTTCATTCCCACAAGTTCGTCACCTTAACACCTTACAGCCTTGAATATCCAACTTGCACCCTCCCAGTCCTCTGTGATCAATCATTCTCACTTAGCAAGAAATTAACCACACAAGGTATCACACTAGTATCTTACTAGTAAGTTTCAATAAGTTGCTGAAAAACTGAACAGGATTTTCAAGAAGTTTAATACATTTCGTTGTGTGCTACAGTTTTGCAATGGTTAGCATTGCTGACTATCAAACCTATGGCCTGGACTCAGTCCCTGGTGTAAACAAATTATGCACAGCTCATCTTTCCTCTGGTTAGTAGATAAATAGGTCCCACCTTGTTACAGTAAAGCATCAATGCCGTACCAGGCCAAGCCAGCTGGAACCTTGCATCAGCGTATGTTTCCTCTTGGGTGTCATTTCTTAGAACATGGTACTAGGGCCCACACTAACACTTAAACAACCTACCAGGGAATGGCACTACATTTGTATGCTTTTAAGAGTGCTTTCAACTAAAGTAGGCAACTATCTGTCCGACTGGATTTGCTAAACGTGTGCACTGGGTCCACTCCTTTGGGATGGGAGAAAAGGTATACTTGAAAGGAAATATAACCTATTTGTCACATCGTAAACATATTGTGCCACCATCATTCATAATTATGTACTGTATTAAAGAAAAATCTTGGGTTTGTGAAATACTCAGAATTTTACATAGCTGCTCCAGTAAATAATTATACACTTGTAGTCAAAATACTGAAAAATTGTAAGTTAAAATTCTAGTATGGACAAAATTTGTTTCAACTAAAGGATTTCTGAAGTAAGCTGGATGAAGAGAATTTTAGAAAACATAAAAATCAACTTGCTGTGTAGTGTAACATGCCTGTTTTATAAATAGCTTGCTCTTGCATTTGCAGGAGGGGTGCCATGTGTATGAATTCAATCCAGTGTTAGATAGTGTAACGCTGATCCAGCAGTTGCCAGACACAGATGTCGTAAAGGTTCTCCACTTCAGTGACCCTTATGATGACAAACATTATGTTCTGCTTCTAAGCCATGACTCTGGAAAGATTTATTGGTGGAGAAGTAAGATTTTTTTTTTTTGTCTTAAATCCTTGATCTTTATTAATTGGTTTCCTTTAAAAAGGTTCTTTTGAAATGCCTGTGATTTTTTTGTTTTGCAGATAACCAGTTGCAGCAGTGGCAAGTGTTGCAACAACCAAAGGCTGTGGAACCAGGCTCTGTGGGAATTTTGACTCTGCACAACTTTGAGAGCATCATCTTGATCTCTACTGGGGTATGCATGTAGTATTTTACTAATTTGTTTACCATCGTTTCTTAGTTTATACATGCCATGAATATATTTACTCGTTTTGGCTAATCTGGTAAGATTGATCACTGGAAATAATTCCAGTTCATTCTTTTATCTGATAGCCTTATAGAACAGACAGTGAATGTTTCTAACATACTTTGTATACTTGAGGTTCTGACGAGATATTTATTCATAAGCAGCCAAATTGACTTCTTCACTGAGGGATTCACCCCAGTAGATAAATGTCATAGGGGTTGTAATGCCCCTAGCATTTCGGAAATCACATGTACTCCATCACTTCTGTTGTGGAGGATTTGAGGATAATCTTTCATACTTGTTCACAGTTTCCCCCATTAGTGAGAAATTGCCAGGGACAGACAAAGAAAAGACCTCATTCACTTGCATCCATTCTGTCATATTTAATGCACCAAAACCACATTCCCCTATCCACATTTAGGACCCACAGATCTTTTCATGGTTTCCTCCAGCTGTTTCACATGCCATTGTTCAGTCCATTGACAGCATGTTCCCCCTTTGTTTACCACATCGCTCCAGTTCACTCCTTTCATGTGCACACCTTTATCCCACCTGCATGTTCAAGCTCTAAGGACTCAAAATATTTTTCATTCTGCCCTTTTGGAAGATATGTTAAACAATGCTGCTTGAATTAAGAATCATTACTTATGGTTGTTAGTTGGGAAAATTTTACTTGTGTTGATAGATATGGAGATTGTTTGGCTTTATCCATATTCTCTCTTACAGGCCACCATCAGTCTCTATACAGATGACTTGACTGGACACTATTTGCCCACATTCACAGTGGACACCACTTGTAATAATATCCATGACCTTCACGGAGTTAAACTGGGGCCAGACTACTATATCTTGTATGTGTGCACAGGTGCAGTGAGCAGGCTGGAGGCCAGGATTGTCCATTTGGAGGATATTGTATTAGGTATGCACAAATCTGATTGCACCTTTTCAGTGTCATGAGCCATTGTGAAGTTGGGTCTTACACCGAGCTCTCTAAAAATTTATTTCTTGGCAAGGTAGCATCATCTAGATTACTTTGATTTTGGTAGTCTGATGGATTTGTAGTGACTAAATATTGGCACAAGAGAAGCATTGAACAGAATAAGATAAAATTTAAGCACAATCATGTTCAAGAAAAACTGTTTGAGTAAATCTTAGAATAAATGTTTGTTAATAGCTTAATATGAGATCAGCATAAGCATAGTCATTCACAGGAGAGGTGGAGACTGGAGGAGATCCACTATTAAGATGTCTAGTGGAAGTGAATTCTTTGCTGGACCAAAGAAAGAGGGACATTGATTACTTGGAGAATATCATCACCCAAGATTCGTTGATGACTGTTGACCATCCTCAGGTTAGGGTTATGCCTCTAGAACTTGTTATATCTTGTCAGTGGATGGTAAGACATTAATGACATATCATGAGTGAGTTATAGATCTTGCGTCTGTACTCTATATTATCGTTATTACAACCAAAGGTTGTCGGCTAATATTTTGAAATTTTCTTACTATAGAAATTTAGCCTAATGACTAAGTAGGCAAGACTAACCTGTTTAACTACCTACAAGAACTTTTGATGAGACTGCCAAGAGGAAGGGCTAGTGCAACCAGAAAACTTGAGACATCCCTAACACACCACATATGCTACCCTGTTATCTAATGTTCTGAAAATTTTTCAAAATGCTTTCTCTATCACTTTTTTGCCTGCTGCCTCTTTCTCGTCCACTCTCCTTGCTGTTGTCTCTGTATTCCCACTTTCTTCACACTGATTATCCTGAAAAGCATTTTGTCTATGTTCCTTGATGCTTTCCCCCCCAACTCATTTCCCCTCTTCTTTAGCTCTCATACTTTTTTCTTAAACTGCCACTTTCTCTTGTATTCATCCCAGTTCCTGCATTACTTCCCCGCATATACCATTCATATACTTACCCTTTCCTCTTTCACAAGTAAGTTTCATTCCACCACTACTTATCTCATCTTCTGTCTATCGATATCTCTGATGCCCATTCCTGCTAGGAACTCCTTCAGTGAGGAGGACACTGCAAAAGTCTCCATAACTGGTGAACTCTAGTGCTGCTTCTTAGCCTTTAGTGCCTCACCCTTAACAGGCAACTAGCAGAGGGCAACGCCAGTGCATTGTTTCCAGAGGTTCCTACCAAATGTTCCTACCAACTACTAACACAATGTGTCTACCTAATTTTCCTGCCAAATGTTCCAACCTGCTACTTCTACCTAATACTCCTGCCTAATATTCCTACATGTTATTACTATATGTTGCTCCAACCATTTTGCCAAAAGGTTAGGCTACAGTAAAGCACTCACCATAGGAAAATCTAGGGTTGTGATGAATGAGTAGCATGAGGAAAGTGTTGTGTGACAAGGAGAGATTGTATGCTTGTGGACAGAATGCCAGCAGTCCACATGTGGGTGAAGCAGAAAGAAAAACTGCTGTCTGGATTGGAGAGTGCAGCTTAACAACCATTGAAGTGCTAGCTTAGCACGCAGTCATCACCAACCTTCCTGATACCCAGGCAAGTTGAACCGGGAGGCTTTTACCATCCATTTATTTTATAATAAAGGGGTTTATACTATCCTCAGCAAATGGGGTAGAACACATCTCTTAACCTGTGCTCTAGTGCTCGTCTTAATTCTTCCATGCTTTAACATCACTGCACTTGTTTCCATGAGCTTATTTTTTTTTAGTAGACCATTTACCTAATGGAATTGAAAATGAGCCTGCAAGTACTTATCCTAGTACCTCCTGTGGTTGAAAACCTCACCCTTGGAGGTGATGTCTTGTCCATCATCTGCATTTTCATGCCTTAAGACAGTCACTTAAATCCAGATAATACACCCTCCCCAAAGTTCTTTTTTTCATTGGTCTGTTTATTCATTAAAAGTGGAGGCTGTAAGGCCTTTTCCCATTAGTTCCTATGCTTGTCAATGACATCCCTAGCTATGTGTCTTTGCCATAATCTGCATGTATATTCTTGGAGTTAAATTACAATAAATGATGATTGTCAGTGCTTGGCAATCTCTTCATATTAGTGTCCTGCACTCTTTCACGTTTGAGAGATAAACCTTAGAGCTGAATCAAACTCTCACAAAACCCCATTTGGTTAAGGCTACACCCGGTTAAACAAGAACAGCTCTTGTGTTCTGACTGACCCCTTTGGGGAACATCAAGAACCTTTTTCTTCTTGTACTGGCAACAATAAAGCGAGTCCTTTAACTACAACTTGCCACCACCATAATATCACTACTTTCTTCTCTTTCAGTGCCATTTACTCCAACATAAAAACATCATTTCATTTTCTTACCCAAGTGAACTCTAGTTTTCACTCAAATTCCATTGTTACCCTCCCTCCCACTCTCAGTACCTGCCGATCACCTGTGATATCAAGACTCCAGTTACTTTAGCGAGTTCTTTCACAAAGTCATCTTCTCAGGTCTTGGCCAAAGGCAACTTCATTTGTCTCTCACATAACTATGTAAACACGCTTACAGCCTCAAAAGACGCCTGCACATCACTGCTGGATGCACAAGTCATTGCCATCAATCCACTCCAGGTTACTATGAATCTTCACCTTTAATTTTTTGTATGTCACTTATTATGTTGCTTGGCTATTCCCAAAATGTGTAAATGAGGTTGCTTTTTGTTTTTTCATGATGCTGCCTTGCTAAGGCAGGAGAGGCAATTGGATATGAAAAATCCATGAACTGATCTTTTATGAAAGGTATGGAGTGGGCCGGTGACCTTCCCGGAACTTACAGTGAGTGGAACAACTACCATTGATCAGACAGTTAACATCAAGAACCCCTTGGAAGGGAGTTCAGCCAATCAGTCCTTGGAGGAATATGTTGCAGCTGTAACTGAGCTTCAGGTAATTAAGATAAATGTTCTCTCGATTATTTCCACAAAAAATGGGATGAGGGAGAGGCATATAAGAATGATAATGCTCTTAATCAAATAATGGTTACTCTTCGAAAAAGTCAAAACCTGTCTGATCCTATGTAAGAATTTCCTTTTATGATAGGATACTGGTGCTACATATGGTTTACAAAGTAGTAACATAGTTAACCAGTTGGTGATCCTTGCAGACAGAGGTACAGCTTCTGAAGGAAGCCCTTCCCACAGTGTTGTACCACTCTGGTCAACAAGCTATCACTGGATCTATAAGTGCTGCATCCCTCACTGTTGACAATGCCCATTTTGATGAACTGACTCTACATAAGGTGAGTTAATTGCATCATACCAAATGAGGTACAAAATACTACCAAGTTCCGATTCTAGGAAGGGATGTTAAAAAGATTAGTAAACCTATGACAACCATTTTTAGAATTTTGGGGATATCACTTTTTAAATGTGAATTCAAGTAGGCATACTTCTTGCATTGCAAACCAGAATGAAACTGGTGTCCATTATATAGCTAGTACTTCTTTATACTGGCTGCTTCACATCTTCAGTGTTATATACATAGGATACCTATATTCAGTATTCCTGTATATCGAATGGATCAGGTGCACACAGTTAACTTTCATGTATTTGGTACATTAAGTTGATTTATGTGAGCAGAGAGTCCGTATGCTCATGATTTAATACATATAACTGGGAACCAAAAACTGACATGTTAGCTGTAATTATTTTAGACAAACTAGCAAGTCATCTCTGTAAATAAGTGCTGTTCAGTGGTAATAATAGTAGATGAAATGGAGTATACTGGTTTTGACAAATCATGGTAAAGGAACATCATCAGTATTACTTGGATGCTTTTGGTTAAGCATTTTACTTTCCAGGTGAATGGCCACTCACTAGACAGCATCACCCGGAAGTTCCTGCTAGATGGTATAGATCAGAATGTACAGGAAAGTTGGCGTGCAAACTACATGGAAGTGGATATCTTCACCACCCGTGGCAGTCCCATAGCAGGAACAATCTCTGGAGTGCTAACTAGTGGTTGGTTTTCAGCTACATAATGGTCTTGTTTGGATCTAGGTGGGCATAGGAATGGAATGAGGAACGTCTGAATTTTTTTAGGGGGAAAGTTCCTCTCTCACGATTTTCTAATTAACTCTATAAAAGTGATATCATTGTTAAATATGGGCAAGTTTGGGATGTGGGTTAGTTGCCTGGGCTGAATAGGGTCAGTACAAGGGTTACCTTACTTGATGCTACAAGCTTTATTGGTTGTACTCTTACACACATGGTGACACTTTTAGCCTTCTCTCCCTTTTTATACAAAAGGAGTTAGGGCTGTATAAATAATAGACATTATGTATTTGCAGAAGTTTTCATTTTCTAACATGACTGCTAAGGAAAGACAACTAACATAATCTACAGGGAAGTTGCTGTAACACTGTCCTTACAAATTCATTCCTCCTAGCTTATCCTCGTAAACAGTACCTTTTCGAAAATAATCGTAATGAAGTTTGCTTAGAATTTAGATGTGACCAGTGATTTGATTAATTTGAAAATTGATATAGGAGTGCTCAATTGTATACCTAGGGCATTATTAAAAGTAGGCACAAGTAGAATACATCTTAAGGTAGACCTTTCCCTTTGAAAGAAATTGAATATGTATTTTTGTACTCGTTAGATTTCATGGAGAAAAATTAGTTGATTGCGGAAGTTATGAAAATAGGTCATAACTATATCTACATCTGACACCTGTTCCCTCTGGGAATTCCTGTCAAGGGTGTGGCCACAGCAAGTGTCTTCACCTATCCCAGTGCTTACATGCCTCCCTTGCACACACCATTCAATGAATTCTTCCATCATTTCTCTCCCTCCACTACTCTTCCACTCTATTTCCCTATGTCACAGGTGATCTTCCTCTCACATGAAGCTCTTTAATTGTATCATACACTTTATTGGTAAACTCCCCTTTGTGCATTCTTTCTACATTCCCATAACATCCTAAAAGTATTGTCATTCTGTCTACCACTCCTCAGTTCATTCCCTTTGCATTCATTGTCATACAGCAACACTTATACCCCCTCATTTATTTCTTTATTCCATCTAGTCATACCAAATGCTCCTCTCAGATAGCTCCTTTCCACAGCCAGGAATCTTGACATCTGTGATTTGATCCATGTCCATGTTTTGGCTGCAATGGTCAGGACGACTAAACTGTCCCCTAATCCTTTCTTTACTTCCATACTTGCACCTTTACCCTGCTTTATTCTATTAAAGGACTAATGACTCTTTTACCCTGTACTACCTTCTCCTTTATCTCTCCTTTCATATCACCAAACCTAGCTCCAAAATACTTAAACTGTTACCACTTTATATTTCTCCCTCCATATCTGTAACACATTTTAGTACACTTTCTTCTTTCACTACAGGGTTTAGCAAAATCTACACTTACACTCCGTTTCCTTTTAAACGCCATCACTTAAGTTTTACTAGCATTTACCTTCAATTGCCTATTCCTTACACACGCAATTAAAATGCGCTTACAATCTTCTGCAGCTCCTCTTCACTCTTGGCATACACAGTATTGTCCACAAACAGGCTTTTCACAAGCCACCATACCTCACCACCACACTCCGTCTCTTCACCCTCATTCCCTCGTTTTGCTTTCACCTTTATCACCATCCATATACATGTTAAAAAGCCAGTGACATTACACAGCTCTGGATCACATCCACATGTATACCAAAACTTTGGCCTAACTCTGCATCCACTATTGCACATGCATTGCTGCTCTGTAGAAGGCTTTATCACCATCCAACAATTGTACCCCTACCCCATATATCCTTAATACATCCCATAAAGCATTCTACTCAACTCTATCATGTGCTTTCTTCAGATCCATAAAAGCTACATACATCATTTTACCTTTTGCTAGATACTTTTTGACAGCCATTCTAAATAGAAAAATCTGATCGACACACCCCTACCTATCCTGAAAACCCCCTTGCTCTTCCCTTATTCTCCATTTAGTCGCTTCCATCAATCAACATGCTTGAATACACTTCCTGATATACTTAGCATATTTATTCCCCTATAACTGGTACATAATCCTTAGCACCTTTTCCTTTGAATAAAGGAACAATAATAGCTTTCATTCAATCCTCAGGCACAACTTTTTGTTTCCTTTATACATTACATCTCAAATACATCCCATCTAATGCACTTTCTCTTCCGTACTTCAGCATTTCAGCTGTAATCCCATCCACTCCAGATGCCTTTCCTATCTTCAGCCTCATTATTGCCCTTTTTATCTCCCTTCTTTCTATAGGCCCCTGCACTTGTATCCTTTTCCTTCCATCCTCCATACCCATACACATAACAGCTGCTGCCTCACTTTTTCTTGCATTCATTAGTTCGTAAAAATACTCTTTCCAATTTTCTTTCACTTCCTTCTTTTGATTCGGTAACTCCCTTACTTCTCAAATTCACACTGTTGCGTCCACTTTTTTTTTTTCTCTCCCTTCCTTCCAGTACAATTTCATGTTGACCCTAAACTTTTCACTTGACTTTCTTCCAAACTCTTCATCCACTTTCTTTGCTTTTCCCTGTCAGATTCTTAACATTGTTTACACAGCTTGCATTTTTCTTCCCTCCTCTCATGAATTTTCACTGATACAATCCTTTCAAGCAATCTACCTTATGCCTTTTTTCTCTTCCACAGCATTTTTAATCTCGTCCATCCACCATGCATTTCCCTTCTTATTCTGTCTCATGGACATGTATCCTACTACTAATTCTACAACCTTTAACACCCTTTGTCTAAGCATTTTCAGCACCTCCTTCACATGAGACTGCATCCCTACATTTATTGCACCTCCATTTAAACTGCCACTCTCCTTTCATACACCTTCCACTATTTGATTCATCTTCGTGCTTGCCAACACTTTTACCCCTCCATTTTTTCATGCACTTCTTCCTGATCATCACCCCCACAAGAACATGAAATTTTCAATTTCTAAAGAATCCTATCAAATCTCTAGCTTCTAGCACAGCCTTTCTCAGCCTTTTATCCACTGCCACATGGTCATTCAAACTCCGTTGTTCTCTTCCATCATTTCTCATCCATGTATACCTGTGGATCATCTTTGTGTTAATAAAAGGTATTTACAAGGAATAAACCCCTTTTGGCACAGACATCCACAAGAAAACTTCCATTCTCCTATACTCCAGGCATTCTTTGCTTACCAACTTTCAATTTTCATCACCTTTGCATTCATATCACTTATTTCAGCCACCTTTTTCTCCATCTCAAAACCATTCATAGTCATTCAGATTTCTCCAGAAAAGCTTCATTTCATAATTACATTGCACAGTCTACATGTTCACTGGAGCATATACACATGCCCATGCATACTTCACAGTTCCACTCTTTCTCTTCACCCACTCTTTTCTTGATCCATTCCATCCATTCTCTGTAACACCCTCCCATACTTTGTGATAACACAATTGCACATTCTTCTTTGCCTCTCCATACTTCTCTTTCCACACCCTCCCATGACTTGCATTTAGCATTTGCATTTTTGCTCCATACACCCTGCCTAAGGATATGGGTATGTCAAATCCCCAGCACATCCAAACTGTAACTTTCAAATTTGTCCACAAGTTCCGTTCTACTCTCACCAGTCATCCCATTTACATTGAGCCATCACCCTCAGTCATTCGTTCCTTTTACTCCTCGGCATAACTGGTAGATTCCAGTGCCACTTCTTAGCCTTTTATGCTTCGCACTTGACAGGCCAATGGCAGAGGGCAATTCCAGCACAGTGTTTCCCGAAGGCAGCGAAGCTCCCAAATTGTTTGAAAAACTAAAACTCCAGCACACCTGAAGTGTTTCTGTATTCAAAGACTTAATATGCCATGATGGAGTTAGGCAATGCCTCCCTTTCCATTCCATTTCTAAGAGTGTAATAATAAGGTAACCACAAGAAGATGGGGTGAGACTTGGATACTCCAAAAAAACGAGTGTATCCCCTTGAGGCATGGAAATTCAAAACATTACCGAACTTTTCTGAGTCCATAATGCAGTAGCAGCACCTCCAAACCTCATTAGTTAGGATACTGCCACTGTGCAAAGGTCATCCATGATCGTAATTCTGTATGATTAGCTATCTCAGGTCATCTGAAGCTAATTTTTTTTCAGTTTCACTATTTGATATTTTCCCATTTGTTTGAGAAATTCAGGTAACATAAGATTACAGGTTGCTTCCCCGTATCAACAGAGTATATGCGGCAGAGTGTGAGGGACCAGCAGGTTGTGGGACACCACGTATACAAGACAGTAGTGGCTGATGAGATCAGACACACACTTGGCAACAACAAATCAGTTGATATTAATGGTGTAGACACTGATACTATAGTAACCAAAGGTGCTAGTGTAACCTTCCGGGACAAGAAAACCTTCACCAACTTGAAGATTAATGGAGACATGTTTGCTGAAAAAGTTAACAATGTGAGTAAACTTGTCATAAGTATGCAACTGATGCTAAATGAGCATCAGATGCTTCAGCATAAGCATCTCTAGTGTGAAGTGTCCTGAAAACAAACTTTTTCATATTTTGTACTTGAAATCTAAAGTATTGCTTTGTCTTTCTATAAGAGCAAATAGTTCCCCATAGTTGCTCTGTCATAAATATATTTTTTTGTTTTATCTTTAAACTGGGACCTTAAAACATAGATTAATAGTCTGAAAAAAAATGTAAGTATTGTCAGCACTGCAGACTTTTGATGAGTAAAATTACTGTAGGTCAATAAGCACACACAATTTTTCGATCAGTGTTGTAATTAAAGCCATATTTTGTTCAAGGATTACATATTACTGATAGTTTGTTTGGTTAAGGGCATGCTGTCTGGTATTAGTAGTGTATTGCAGAAATTTCCATAATTATAATAGAAAGTTTGTTTATAAAAGAGGTTAGAGTAAGGATAGTGTAGTATTTGACTTGTATACACACACACACACACACACACACACACACAAAAAAAAATCTGTGAAGGAAAAGCATTTCTGAAATACAAACTGCCTTACTGAAAACTGGGCACTACTTTTCATTTTGCTGGCACTTTTGAGTATTTTGCATGCTGTAATTGGCTGTTATATTTACAGGTCGATATGAGCCAACTTGCAAGCCAGGTGGTATATACAGATGACATATCTCGGCAAACGTTGGTGGGAAACTATGGTATTGGACTTGTCCTGGTGAAGGGCAATGTGGATGTGTCTTCAGTTAATGGTATCAACATTGTAGAGCTGGACAGAAGTGTTGTTAAGAGGCATGGCAACTACAGATTAGCTGGTACGTAGGTCTTTTGTATATAGAATGACAAAAGGATGTTAGATATATAGATCTTCAAATTAATGTATAAGAAAAGGAGTGTTTGGGTCTGGTCTGGTTTTCATAACTTCAGGGTGTCGTGTGTTTGCGAGATTACTATGGAACTAGTATCATATAGTGGTGGATGTGTGGTGGTGTACAGCAATAACAGGATTGTGGGATGGGTGATTTGCATGGGAGAAGCAGCATATGGAACAGAGGTCTAGATTGTACATTGCAACTGAAGGTGGTGGTTAGGTCTGTGTACATATCAGATGTAGGTGTGTAGGTTTATAATGGTGTATCAATTGTATCTGTAGATAGATAGCTAGAATCAAATGTAGTTGTGTGGTTGCCATACTGTAGTTTCCTATATTTATACCAAACATGGGTTTATGGTAGTATGTATGACAGTATTGAATTGCTGGCAATGTTCATATGGGATAAACAAGATGGATAGAATTCACATTCAGATTACTTACAAGAAAACTTTATTAATGGTAAGACATCTTTTGAGCAGAATGTGAAAACTGAAAAGAAATTACTAAAACACTAGCATACTGCATTAGAAAACTGGAGTATAGGAAGTTATTCCTAAAGTAGTTTAAAGATCTCTGTATATGTGTTAAAGTATAATTGATACATAAAGACTGTATGAAGGATTTGTACAGTCTTACAAGAAGTATTACATGTGGTGAGTTTGTAGAGTGCATGAGAAAAGTTGATAAGTACTTTTATTGACTATTTTTTGTTATATATTTATTTTTACATCTAATGCACTTTATGATCAGAATTTTTGGTAAATATTTAAATTCATGATGCATCCAGCACCACTGGAAGGTGACTATAACTTTTTCTTTTTATGTAGCATTATCATTGGAGTGTTTTGGATGATGCTAATGTCATTTTGAAAGCTTGCATTAGTTTGCTGATGATGGTTAAATAGTGTTTTCTATGGTATAGGAGACTCCAAAATGTTGTACTGTCAAATAATTGTGCATTAAGTATGGGGCCTGGTGACCACTTGAAGTATGCTTCTCCTGAGAATGAATGTTAAGGCTTAATGAGTTAATAAAGAACTTGAAAGTAATATTTACTTTATGAACCTTCTGAAGCACTCCAGACCAATATATGGAGTACTTTTTAAGCCTTGAAAGCGTCCAATCCTTTTGTTGTAGAAAAGACCATTTTGAAATTATGAAAGGTAGTGATTAATGTTTATTTTAAATCCACTCATCCAAGTTCTATTTGATCCATGTCACAGGCAGACATCACAAGGCCACTGAACCGTTCATCCTCCTTTGCTTTGTAGAAAAAGTATGCAAACTTTGATAAGGGTAAAGCACCACAATTTTGAAAGGTTTGTTTAGCTGACAGCTTGTAACTTTACTCAAGTTTTCCTTGGCATGTCCATCATCAGGGTGTCACTTACATTGATGGATCTAATGTGCCTACTTGGGGCTGGCATTTTTTTTTTTTCCCTCAGGTGCATAATAACCATTTGCTTTTTTTTTTTTTTCCAACAGGTGGTCTCATCTACAAAGATGATGTGTTGGTGACTGGCTCTGTCCAAACAGATACCATCAATGAGGAGCTGTGGTCCAACTTGGTGGACTACAACTCGCCTGACAAAATAACCAGTACTTATCACTTCCATGAAGTGTTGGTTGCTGGTTTATTGGACTCCAACAGGATAAACAAACTGGACTTGAGCCAAGAAGTGGTGCTAGTGGATACAGTTCAAAGAATCGATGGTAATTACTAAAAAATGCTTAGTAGTAGCCTTTTCAACATCCACTTATATTCAGTTTTTGCTGCATTTTTTTATATTTAGGGTTTTTGTGCATATTATTATATATTTTAAGATTTAATTTGTTAGGCAATGCCACGACCCTTTCTGTGGAGCTCCGTGAATTTAAGGTTGCACATCATGCTGGAACAGGGTAAGATGTACTCTTCTGAGGAGATAAAGTCCTCAGTGATGCTGTAGTTACCCATTGGAAGCGTAAGGGAAAGGCGTTTTATGCTTGTGCAGCCACATCTCTTGAAGATCTTCATCTTCAAACTTGAAAAATTTCTGTATGCTGCCTGGATTAACTACTTCTTGCCGTTCCATTCTATTCATGCACTACTTTTACACTATAAAGGCATTTCTCTACATTTTTTAATAAGTTTCATGCTTAACTTCATTAGCTGATGATGCAATCTTAAAGGTAACTTTTCTCCATGGTGTTAACCACTTGCAGTTTGTCTAGGAACATATATATTTATTTATTTATTTATTATGCATGATCGCTGTTTCCCGCGTCAGCGAGGTAGCACCAGGAAACAGACGAAGAAAGAC
>JAUUDW010041495.1:317-16842 GCA_032361385.1 Panulirus guttatus
AGTATGAATCAACCACCTCACTTTCTTACCATTTGCTTTTATAACCACATAACATTTGGAAAATGGTAAGTCACCCATTAGTTTTCTAAAATACTTCTTAAAATGTTTACAACCAAAGGGGTGAATTATCCTTGTTTGTCCTACTTAAGTAAACAGATCATTTTCAATATTATTTCAAAGACAGAAAAAAAAAGAATGAGGCTGGAAGAAACAATTTAATAATGTATAAAAATGGCAAAAAAGAAAAATAATTAGAAGTACCAAGCATTCTGAAAAAACTGAAGTAACATTGCTCATTTCAAATTATATCAAATTCAAGGTTAGTGATACTTTTAAATCACATCAAACACAAGGGCAGTGATACTTTTAAATTACATCAAACACAAGGGTAGTGTTACTTTTTTGCTGACTGGAAAAGCACTGATAGCTCAATGTCTATGATAAAATTTCACATACCTAATGACAATACATTTACCTATGCCTTTAAAGGATCATGGTTTTCCAGATTTCTGCAAAAGAAAAATGCATAATACTGTGCTTCTGAAATAAGTTTAAAGTACTTTTAGACTTAAAACTGAAATGAATTATAACCTTGAGCTTTGGATAAAAGAGATAGAGAATGAGCTTTCTTTAAGTGAGTAATGTATTATCAATTATCAAACAATTTGCCACTGTTGACCTACTGCTACTAACAGTAGTTAAAAATGTATCAATGAAAATAAATGGAAAATAAATAATAGGATCATAATGCAACATCGTCCCACATCCATTTGTCAAGTACATAAGTTTGTTGCAGAAATTAAACTATCCAGAAAATATTTTTATCAAGCCACCCTAATGTACTTTTGGAAAGAAACTATTAAAATTATAGGGTCACTCATCTTAAAAAGTATTGTCTCAAAGCTTGATTAGGTAAGAATCTGCATTCTGATCATATTGTGGGACATAAAAAAAGAAACTGAATATTACAAGGAACTGTGTTTAGTAGTAGTCTGCTGGGTATGAAAATAACGTGCAGGTCTCATGGTAGAGTTACAGGGTTGCAATTGGTTATTCCTACAATTTAATTAAAAATCATACAAGTAGAATGCTGCAGCAGTTAACTCTTGAACAACACGACAAGTGCATAAAAATCTATGCACACAACCATCTACATCTGAAAATAATGTGTGAATGTTTCAGATAGCTACCACCCATTATCATATAGACAAATGGTGATTTGTGAGGTGTTAAAAATTTATCTTTAGTACAAAAAACACTTCTATGAGGCAGAAACCAATGAGCATAAAAAATGAGTCTTTGTTCACAGAGGGGTCAGAATACCACTTTACCTCCTACACAAGGTGTATATACCATGATTTCACCCTCTTTAACCCTCATAATACCTACATATGAGGCCACCTAATGTTCATTCCCAGAGAAATGTTAAGTTCAAAGCAATTTACCCTTGCTTCTGATATCACAGGGAAAGAGCGCAAATAACAACTCCCAGCGAAACAACTCTCTGAAGTCTGTTCCTTGGGCCTATTACTCTTAAGGTCCTACTTATTCTAAACCTGTTCTAAAAAGAATGAGGGGAAGAAAGGGATGAAAAAATAAATGGATGTTCTCAAGAAAATGGTTTCTCATGCTTCCGATCCTACATTTTTCACCTTGTGACAGCCCTAAAATTATCAGAAAGCGTACCTACACAGAGTAACTTTAGAAAGATCCCTACCCCTTTCAGACCTACAGTCCCAAGAAAGATTGACCAGATCTAAGCAGAGATATCACTTAAAAAGATGTTTATCTAATGTCCCAAACCTCTTATGTTCATCTCAGTTATGGAGAGATATCTTTAGAAAGCCAATCCTGAGGCCACTTTCATAACATCATGGACTACAGCGCTAATCACAGGCTGTGAAAGGAGTATCAGCTTCTTGGATTACAACAAAATGTTCATTGCTGACAAATCAAAGGCTGTGAAAGGAGTATTTTTTTTTTTTTTTTGATGGCTCCAGTCATGGACAAAAGTCCACATCAAGGCTGGGCCCTAATTGAAATACAGAGAGAATTGAGAAAGGGGGAAAAAAAGACAGGGAAAGTATTTACAAATTTTTGAGAAAGTGAAAAACCTGTCTCTTGAAATGAGCCAGGTCATAGTTATTGGGAAAGACATGAGAAGGTAGAGAGTTCCAAAGCTGCGACGTGTAGGAAAAGCAGTTATCAAAACGGCACTCCCTGGAGTTCCTGATGGCCACACAATAATCATGTGATGCAGCAGCTTGCCAAGTATTCCATGGTCTAACCACTGGTCGGGGTACACAAGCAGCCACCTCTTGGGAGCAAAAGCCAAAGTAATAACTATAGAAAAGGGAAAGTGAATCAACAATGCGGCGTAGGGCAAGGGGGTCAAGTTTGGAAGTTGCCTGGGACAGTTTATAAGTCGGATCACTTTCGACTCAACACTGTCAAGTAAGGAAACAGAGCTAGAGCCACCCCAAATGTGGGAGCAGTACTCCATACAAGGACGGATCAATCCCTTGTATAAACGGTGCAACTGTTCAGAAGAGAAAAAGTTAAGACATCTAAACAGGACACCCAGTTTCTCAGGGGCAGACTTAGCTATTCCCATAATGTGGGGTTTCCAAGAAAGATTGGATGTTATAGTAATACTAAGTATACAGGTCATTGCCCAAACAGACACTGAACACTCCTTCCTCACACGTCTCAATACACCCACGGCCCTAGTCCCCTTCCCCAGTCTATGACTCACTTCAGCCTCCACAGCTTCTTCTGCTGCCAAGGCCACTTCCTGGCATCTAAGCACTTCAATTTCTTCATGTCCTCCCCATTTAGACTTACAAAACATCCTGTCTCATCTACCCTCTGCATCTCATTACATTACTTTTTATCATATCAACTCTCAACTTTTTCCTCTTACACACTGTACCAAACTCTGTCATGGCTTCTGGAGTTTCTTTCTTGACTCTGCTACCAAAGCCGTATCATCTGCAAACAGTAACTGATTCATCTCCCAGGCCCCTACAATCCTACTATGCCACTGACCTGCCCCTTTCCCTAAGACTCTTGTGATCACCTCCCTCACCCCCAAATCCATCAACATTTCAAACAAGCACAGTGACATCACACATCCTTTATGTAGAGCTACCTTCACCCAGAAACACAAATTCTCCTCTCTTCCTATATATCTCTAGACAACCACTCCCTCCAGGAACTTCCATCAGGGAGGTGGTCACAGCAAAAGTGTCTCCACTTAGCCCTGTCCTAACATGCCTCTCTCTCATTTTTCCATGATTTCTCTCCCTCCATTATTCTTTCACTCTATTTGCCAATGTCATACATGGTCTTCATCTCACACCAGCCCCATTAATTGTATGATCATACACTCTCCTTGTAAACTCCTAGCCTTGCATTCTCTCCACATGCCCAAGCCACCTCAAAGTATTATGTTTCACCCACTTTACCACTCCACAATTCATTCCCTTTGCATTCTCTGTCATACCACATCTCTCATACACTCCTTCATTCTATCTAGTCATACCACATGCTCCTCTCAAATAGCTGATTTGCACAGCCTGCATTGTTGACCTGTGACTCATCCTAAGTCCATTTTCTGGCTGCATAGGTCCAGGTTGGGAGGGCTGTGCTGTCCCTTAATCCTCTCTTTACTTCTGTACTTACACCTCTACTCTGCATAATTCTATAAAGGGACCCAGTGACTCTTCTACCCTGTACTGCTCTCTCTCTTATCTCTCCTTCCATTCACCAAATTACCCAGGACAGCTCCTAAATACTTAAATTCTCTCACTTCTTCCAGTCTTTCTCTCCTCATACCCAAAGCAAAGTTTAGTATTCTTTCTTCTTTCACTCTATATGGTTTTACAAAATCTATTCTTTCACTCTGTTTCCTTTCAAACACCATTACTTTAGTTTTAATTGCATTTACCTTCAATCGCCTATGCTTACACATATCATAAAACACACTTACAACCTTCTGCAACTCCTCTTCGCTCATAGCAAACAACACAGCATCATCTGTAAACAGGCTTGCCACTAGCCACCATATCTCGCTGCCATACTACATCTCAGAAACCCCTTGTCCTAGTATTGCTTTCATCTCTTTGATCACTCCATCCATATATATATATATATCAAAAAGCCACGGTGACATCACACAGCCCTACCTTACACCCACACATATACCAAAACTTTCACTCAACTGCTCCAGCCACTCTGACACATGAATTTGCTCCTATATTGGAAGCTTTCACACCATTCAACAGTTCTCCCCCTACCCCACATATCTTTAACATATCTCACGAATTATTCCACTCGACTCTGCCATAAATTTATCCAAATTCAAAAAAGCTGCATACAACTTTTTACCTTTTGCTGAATACTTTTCCATGGTCATCTTTACCACAAAATTCTGATCCACACATCCCCTACTTTTCCTGAACCCCTTTGCCCTCCTGTCACTTTCTTTTATAAATCCCCCAATCATTTGCACTCCTTCCCTGTAACCCACCCAAATGCCTCGATTTTCTCTTTCATTTCTTCATCCCACCACTCACTACCCTTTCTAGTCTACCTGCCTCCCATCTTTCGAATGTCACATGCATCTCTTGCTCATGCCTGCACTGTTTCCCAAACCACCTCCCATTCCTCACCAACTGCCCTTACTTCACTTATTCTCACCTTTTGCTATTTCACACAAATCTCCTTTCCAAACTCACTTACTCTTACCATTCTCTTCTCATAGATATTGTTTTCTCTTTTCCAAAAAAAACTACAAATCTTCACCTTTGCCTCCACAACACAGTAATCAGACATTCCACCAGCTGCTCCTCTAAACACATTTACATCCAAAAGTCTCTCATTTACATGCCTATAAATCAGTATGTAATCCACTATTGCCAACTGACCATCTATCCTACCCACATACACATACTTGCATGTCCCTCTTTTTAAACTATGTATTCCAAACCACCAGTCCTTTTTCAACACACAACACTATAAGCTGTTCAAAATTCCCCTTTGCAATACTGAAAATCCATGCCCCCCACAGTTAAACCCTCAACTGCCACATCACTCACCTTTGCATTCAAATCATCCAACACTAATACCTGGTCTCGTGCATCAAAACTGTTGATACACTCACTCAGCTGCTCACTAAACACTTGCCATTCATGATCTATATTCTCTAAGCCAGGTGCATAAGCACTAACAATCACCCATCTCTTACCATCCACCTTCATTTGTACCCACATCAGTCTAGAATTATCTTCCTTACACTCTTCCATGCATTCCTGTTTCAGGAGTAGTGGTACTCCTTCTTTAGCTCTTATCCTCCCACTAACCACTGACTTTACTCCAGACATTTCCAAACCATTCTTCCCCTTTATCCTTGAGTTTTATTTCACTTAGAGCCAGATCATCAAGGTTTCTTTCCTTAATCATACTATTTCTCTCTCCTCTCTTCTCACCTCGGTTACATCCACACACATTTAGACACCACAGCCTGAGCCTTCAAGAAGAATGAGGGTTCCTTGCTTGGTTCCTTCTTGTTCCATCTTTTAGAAACTGAAATACAAGAGGAGGAGGGTTTCCAGCCCCTGCTCCAGCCCCATTTAGTCATCTTCTACAGAATGCAGGAAATATGGAGGTAAAATTCTTTCTCCCCTACCTTAGGGATATATTGTTACACTCAGAAAACTTGAGTGGTACATACTTTCATTCACTTTTTTATACTTAAGTTTATACACCAATCCAATGGTGTGTGGTTAGGTACTTTCTAAGATTCAAGGAGATGTCTAGTCTTGAAGGCCAGTTAAGGTTTATTTAAGAAACCAGTAACAAGCTCTGTACATAACACTTTAACAGTATGTAGTATTTCCAGACAATCAGTAACAAATGTAATATGTAGACCCAACACTGACTTCATTGGTCAAATAAAAGCCCTGGGCCATAACAATAAGTATTAACTTTGAGAAACTTGTAGAATCTGTAATATTGGGCCAGCAATACCTGAAATATCACTGAAGTATTCTGTTTTCATTAAATATGTTTATCTCAAAAGTTGAATTCATAGAATATATGATATTTATTAAGCCATTTATTTATTCAAGTATGCCTGGAAATGCAGGTCCTATCCCTCTCACTGACAGAAGTTATTGTGGCATTCTTAATACATACAAGACTCTTGGAAAGTCTTATCATATACAAAAAAGCTCTAATAACTCTGCATTGCCAATAATAAATCTTGCCACAAACTCCTAGCCAGAATAATCTAGCAGTACATATCACTGAAGACAGCATCCACTGCATACAATATGGATTTCATTCTCATGTGAAAAAATGTTGATTACAACTGGCAATTTCATGCAAAATTTAGATCTTAATCACACCAGTTATTTATGAAACCTCTTGATCAAGCAATATGAGCAAACATGTTGTATGAAAGATAATATCAAACACTGCTCTGGCTGCTGAGAGCTAGAGAGTTTGGGTAGAGCCATAATTATTGTTATTAATTTCATAATTAAAGAATAAAGAAAAAGTAACAGATACCAAATTAACATATTACTATGTCAAACAAAAATAGTTGGCAAGCTGTGTATATGGCTGTACTATTCATATACTTCCATAAATGTAAGGAGCTATGGAGCTGAGGCATAGCCATAATTGTTGTTCTTAAAATCACAACTGAAATGTACAAACAGCCATCAAGAGACACCATACTGATACTTTGTATGTACTTCTCTATTTTTTCTAACTACAAACAAAAATACATGGTTTTAGAATCAAACATGAAAATACACTGAGAGCTCACATTAGATGGTATTCAACAATAACCATTGCTTTACCATATATGGTCATAATCAAGCCACCTGTGAGGGGCTATGCTGTTTCACAAGTCATCAGTATGTTGGGTTGTCCTTTATTAATGGGATTGGCCACGTCATGATTAGCAACCACCTTTGTACTTGGTATAACCAGACAAAGAAATATGCTTTGTAATATCATTGAACTAATTTCAAATGGAATAACCACATGCAGTATGGAATTCAGACAAACACAAATGTAAACTAAAATAAAGCAACAATGCCTACAAAAGACAAAATTAGCCAAAAGATACAAGCCATTCTACAACTATTAGAGCCCAGTCATATTTGTTGTTATAAAGATCTCAAAATTTTATAAACTATACTCAGTTGGGGTTATTTTTCTAAAAAAATACAAAGTTTGATTTGGTTCAAGCCTATTTCAATCGCAGTACTGTACTTTAAATTAGTTATAGTTTCAATCACTAAATATCCATAACCATAAATTCTTTGAAACTGTAGGTAATCATTAAAATATACAAGTAAGAAAACTGAACAAATGAAAACATTGTTTCATGGAACAACAAGCAGCCTGTTAAAAAATTTATGTTCCAAATCCAAGCTAAGTCTTCAATGTTAGTCACAAGACAAAAGAAATGCATTGAAAGAATTATTCATCAGGTATTTAAATTACAAATCTGGTCAAACAGAATTCTTTTTGAATATGCACATAGAAGTTTTATCATTCATTTCATATTCATAATCATATGAACATTATTGTAAGCCACCAAAAGATTCAATTTCATTTGTTCTGTTTTGTTCAGTTAAGCTTCACATTGGTCTTGGTACTCAATATTCATTGGTGATGTATTCTAGTCCCATCCTAACAAATGCATAGATTCATCTCATTTTGTCTACATTATGGGGAAGTCAACTTCAATGGCCTTTTAAAAGTGAACAAGAAAGGCAACAATTTAGGTCCAGTTTGTCATTACGATATGTGTGGTGGATTACTTCAGGGAGGATCTTGTTCTACCTCACCAGCAGCAGTTCAACCTCAATATATATATAAATACAGTTGGAGTGACTGACTTGGAACTGCCATTTCAGTCTAATTGCAAATATCACATGATGGGGAGGGAGGCCATCCCTTAAGCTCTGAAACTACCCCCATCTTCTAATTGCCATTTACTGCTGACGGTTGAGGCTTACGGGGCTGTGCTGGTGGACGTCGGCCTGGTGACTGCCGAGCTGGAGTACCCTCATGACGAGGAGGTCTCCTGCTAGGCATTGTCCCTTCCCTGCTAGAAGGTCCATCTGGCTGACCCCGTCCTCTACCTCGACGTCCACTATAGTCAGCAGCTGGGGTACGTTCTTTAGAAGCCCGTCCCGACACTGACTGAGTGTCCCAGTTTTCACATGAAGCAGTCCAATTATCATCACCAGCCCAGCCTTCATTTGCAGAGGTACTCCATCCTTCATCAGCCGAGGTACCCCAACTATCTCCATCATGAGCATCATTACCACCCCCACGACGGCGGTACTTGCGATGTCGACGTCTGCGCCTCTTACCTTCACTGGTAACTGATTCTGAAAAAAAAAAAATTCCTCCACAAGTGAGCATACTATCTTCTTGGATGTTTACTCTATGACCCATGAACTGGACACAGAGAGGATATCCCTTCCATTTGACTGATCAGCTGCACAATTAGCAATGCAGTCTGGGTCACATGAAGTATTTGAAAATCTAAGAGATGACATGCAATCAAAAAGGTTGATGTAAAAAAATCTTTATGAAACCCATAATATTTTTTTTTTCAAATCTTACTTCCTCTGAGTAAATTCAATCATCATTTATACTTTCCAGACTTTCAATACATTTTATTATGATCGTTACATCGCAACTTTCAAACCTCTTCCACAACGTACAGTATACCTTTGCTCCCTCAGCTAATTTCTGCTTTTCCTGTGTCTGTTATTATTTCTAACGATAACAAAGACCTTCTTTAATCAGTATTTCAGTGACCATTTATCCTTAAATACCCATGGCATGCCTTAACTCTATTTGACTTTCGAAAATTGTCATCTTTAAACTCTAACACTTCCATTCTATTAACACCTACAGATGTCTTTATAATACCAAAGCCTCTTATTTTCTTTGTGCCCTGGTGTCTATGTCTGCTTCCACCTATATCACAAAGTAAAGTTTGCTCTATAAAGTGATAGGAAATTTCCAACAATGCTATGAACTTAACCATAACATATTCTGTCACATCTCACGATTCAAAAATATTGAAAGTCATATTTGCAAAGGTGATGAGCTTCTGATATAATACTGCATATGCTACACATGATACTGCCTTCACAGCTGCACCTCAAATTACAAATCATATTACTCTACTTCATATAAGTAAGTCCTGGTTTTAAAAAAGATGACAGCATGCTTACGGTTTTAAACTGGATGTTAGGTAACAAATGATAAAAATCAATATCTCTAACTATAGATTAAGGTTCATACTTTGCATGTCATTGAGGAGTAACTTCAAATTTATTTCTTTAAGCAGACATCAATCTTGATTTTCATTTTCCAAAATTTTTGAACAAAATTTTGTGATTTACTTTGTAAAATGTATCTCCAGAGTCAAGAAAAATTGTCCATTGTCTTCTCTGCATTAAGAATTAATGTATGCCAGTGTAATGAGCCAATAATTGTGTCTGCATACTTTTTCTGGTACAAATCCACACTGACCTTCATTTATGAAGCTGCTGTTGATTACATGGTTTAATGCAAGTCCTTATTATCACTCTTTCTGATATCTTTATACATGTTAAGTAAAACAAACTGGTCTGTACTGTTTCGGTATTAGTTTGGATTCTTTTTTGTGTATTGGTGTTAAATATGCCAATTTGTAAATGTCTGCAATTCTACTTTCATCCAAACTTTGCCTCAATAATATTATTGGTTTTGCTATTTGCTGTCTTTGTTTTTCTGAGAAAACTGGTTGGGATTTCATTGGGTCCCAGGTCAAATCTTTTATGATCTGATCAATCACTCTGATAATTTCAACTTCCAATGTCTCACTATCTATGAATGCATTTTTATCAAATTGGTGAAACAGTTAATGGTTCAATTTCTCCCAACATTTTGAGTTGAAAACCAATACATATTATTAAATCATCATTCGTATTTCCTTATGGTCATTTCTTAACTATCTCCTACTGTGCCAGGTCAAATCTATTTTTTTTTTATGTATGTGAATAGTAACTTTGAATATCTCTCCATGTCATGTAAAACTCTTTCGTTAGCCATTTTCTGTTCTCCTTTATAAGACTGTGGCAAGTGTAGCATCTGTGATGGTCACAAAGGGGTTGATAGAGACATTAGCATAGGCATTTCAAGAGGTGACCTCAAAATGATGAGGTGTTGCACAACTGGCAGTCACATGTTCTCCTAATGCCCAATGTCATGGACTTATGTCAGGAACTAATGGACTACCTGTTTCCTGTTACATTCCAGACTCAGTTCAATAGGTTCTTACCTCAATGAACCGAATTTGTGAGGTAACGGCTTTCACAAAGTTTTCAGTTATATCTCAAACTCATTCCAATGGGGTTCAAACTGAATTCCAATAAACAGAAGTCTGTTAGAATGTTGTTTCCTGTATCAACATGAAAAACCTATGAAGTAACATAACTGTACATCAGATAGCAGCTGAAAATTGAACCTAGACATAAAACTAACCTACTCATCAATATACATCAGTATAACTGTTTATCAGTTAGTTGCTGAGAACTTAGCTTAGACCTAAAACTGAACCAAAACCACTAAAGAGGAAGTACATGTCAGGGCAACCTATTTCTAGTTAGATCAAACAGTGACCTGGACATAAAACTGAGATGTGAAACACAGGTTAGATCAACCTAGTTTTAGTGGGATGTTGAAGCTATCTATCTATCTATATATGTGATGCTTGTTCCCAACTGGATCTCCCTCAAGTGGGTGGCCACAGCAATAGAGTCTCTATAATAAGTAAACTCCAGTGACACTTATTAGCCTTCTGTGCCTCACCCTTAACAGGCCACAGGCTGAGGGCTACTCTAATTCAGTGTTTGCAGAGGCTCTTGTCCAATATTCCTACTGACTACCTCTACCTAATGATCAAACCAACTACTTCTACCTAACGTTTACACCTAATGCTCATGCATACTACTACTATCTATTGTTCCTATCATTTTGCCAAAATGCAGGGCTAGCACACTGTGCTCATCACAGAAAAATCTAGAGTTACAAAGAATGAGCGGTGTGAGTTAAGTGTTGAGAAGCGTTATGCATGACAAGAAGAGATTGTGTGTTTGTGGACAGAATGCAAGTAATCCATGTTTGGGTGAGGCAGAAAGAAAAGACTGCTACCTGGGTCAGAGGAAGCACTCATCAATATGCATCTGCATATGTGGTTATATGAATGAACATCATGCAGTGGCTGAGATGAATTCATATCTTACACTTAACCAACATACACATATATAAACATGCAGACATATACATGCTGAGGGGAGCACAACAGTTTGTAGAGACAAACTATACATAGGCAAGTTTAGAATTTTCTTCCAAATTGAGGTAACTACTGTGAATTCATTTACACAATAAAAATAGTATCTATCTACCTATATCTCTGATGCCTGTTCCAACTGGAACTACCTTAAAGGGGTGGCCACGGCAACAGAGTCTACATAACTAAAGACCTCCAGTGCCGCTTCTTAGCCTTTAGTGCCGCACCCTTAAAAGGCTGCTGGTAGAGGGCAAATCTAGCACAGTGTTCACAGAGGCTCCTACCTAATATTTCTAATTACTTCTATCTAATACTCCTACCTACTACTTCTTTCACAGGAAGTTATAAACATACTGACCTCGATCAAGACTTCCAACACTACCAGTCTCGGCTGCATCTAGCACAGTCTCTTCTTCATCAGCTACACGACGCCGTTCATCATTATGACGACGAGATGTTCTAGGTGGCAAAGATGCATCCCCTTCATCCCAATCCGGAGTTCCCTGTCGCGACCACTGACCTAAAAAGAAGAGAGTGTTAGTAACTTGTGCACAATACAGACGGTAAGTGATCACACTAGGTATGCAAATTTTGCAGCAACCAAAAAATGGACACTTCAGTAAACGACATAACATGTCTACAGTTCAGTATGTGAAATATGCCCACAGTAATCCCTACTCCCAAACAATTTCTACCTTTATATGGTCGTGATGAATTGTACCAAATCTCCAATTATATGTTTTTTCAATATGCAAAAGGTGAACCGAGTTTAAATAAATATGAGGATATAATATTACTAAGGTCTTAGTACACTGGATTTGATTTATGACTTACCTTGGAGCTTTGAAAGACTCAAGCAGTGGAGACTACAAGCTTTCCTGATTTATCATTAACCTAGTTATATCTTCCTTCAAACTATCACACTTGTGTGAAAGCACATCATTTTGTAAAAAGTGCCTTCCATACCAGTACTCTAACATGGGGAGGTTTGGCTTTTCCTACTTTTGTCTAGACAGGGGACTTACAAGAATCAACATTTCTAAGACAACTATGTTAAGATTTACTACATAGTTTGAGAATCTTAATTTTATTACATAATCCCAGGATTCCGTTTATGTAGCAACTGCAGCTCCATGGCTTCACTACAATCAGTAGCAAGAAAAGGATGGTTTACTTGGAAGTAATAAGTCCTTCAATGTGAATGTTTTCTTTTCTCCCACTGACAATGATAAATCCTTGTCAAAAGTGACTTTTCACTTGTGGTGTAACTACATGCAGGCAGAGTCCTGTAATGCCATATTTTGAAAATAAAATTATATACATTACGAGAGAAAATTACAAGTAGGACATTTGACCAGTTGGGGTTTTAGTTTTTGTTTCAGTTTCATTTTGGGAAGTCACATGCTTACAGATATGATCCAAACAAGGAGCCAGAACAAAAAGTCACCCAAAACAGAAATGGACTGAGATTAAAATGCTCTGTTTGATGTGAGCTGTGAGTGGGTTGGCTTTTCAATGAGTAAACCAAAGATACTGAATCAAAGACTGAAATTCTAGAACTAAAAAATTCCATAATAAACCACAAAAAACTAGTTCACTAAATAAAATTTCTGAAGTAACTAGGTTCTAAACCCTTCAATACTTTTGATTTCCATATGTACATTTCTTATTTGTTTAGGAGGCTTACCTACCTCCACAGCTCAGTCAGTCTGGGACCAAACTGCACTGATGCACTGCTAGCTTCTCATGTTGGCTGAGGCCATGGCCTGTAGATCTACATGACTTCATAGCCTGACTAGTCAGTTATAATTATTAATATCATATCCGCCAAATGACTTTCAAAATACTCCACTGGGTTGTCCCCATGTTTCTACTTTTTGCAATCAGGGCGCTGAGTGGTTTTAGGCCCTAAATGTTTACAAGAATTTTTCAGTGTATTGAAGGCACCTACAAATTTTTGGTGGTATCTTACTGTTTTCCATTTCTGTTATGCCAACAGGAAGTGATTTCCTAGACTTTCCACATGAAAACTTATCCCTCCTGTTAACATCCTAGTCCTTTCTGTCATTCCCAGCAATGCTGATTTCCTTAAGTGTACTCTGTATGCAAAAACCAATGTCCACCCCCATATATTTTCAAAGGCAATAAATGAATAAGGTTTACTGTGGGTACAAGCATGATGCTTTTTGGGTGAAATCATACATCTGGTCTCTGAGATGAGTGTTTCTAATAGTGTGAGCACAGGCAAGCCGCCTCAGTGTGCCTCACGCTATCTTGAAGGAATGATGTTCTTTCTTTACTCTTCCAGTCTGCCACTTCACTTAGGAAATTCTGCTTCAAGGCACTGTATGTCATCCACCTGTGCCTCAAGATAGTTGGCTCTTACTTTTCTAAGGAAGAGAAAGTCTGAAATTTTCACCTGGAAGCAAGAAAATGTGGGTAAATATGCTCAGAATGTAAGATCAGACAGCTGCTTCCTGCAACACCTCTTTAGTGCTTCACCTCATGCAAGAGATTAAAACTCTATGGACCCAAAATACAGACCTAGAATACTCCAGGAACCTTGCCAATTCCATGCCCTGATGTCTGCAGATGGTGAGCATAATCAACGGAGAGATAACAAAGTAATAAAATGTTAGAAGTGTGACATTGCCTTTCAAAATGTATAGGAATGAATATTTCTTAATCTTTTATTTTTGTCCACTGAGATGCAGTGTAAATGCTAAAAATGCTTTTAAAGGTGTCATTATTGACTTTGCCTTTTTCATCTCAAAAGATCTGCAAAATCTAGCCCATCTTCTTTGAAGAGGAAGTGGGTGCTTTATGGTGCTTACAGAAAATAAGGCCATTATAATTTCCAAGTTCTTACAATACGCTAAAAAATATGGGTAAAAAAAGTGTAAAAAATATGAATTTATCACCTCTGCATTCCTTTGTGTAGGAAATCTAACAGTAGCAAGTAGGTTAAGTGTGCAACTACCTGTAATCTTCAAGCTATGGGCTGCCAGTGCATCACACATTTAAGACCAGAAATGCCTACATACTTTAAACTACTGGGCTGTAGTACCTAGATCCTTGGTTTAATTATGCATTTACATGAACCATTAACTCTGTGGTGCCTAGTTCATGGGTTTAAGTGTACTATCTATCTATCTATCTATCTATCTATCTATCTATCTATCTATCTATATCTCTGACACCTGTTCCTACTAGAACACCCCCCAAAAGGGTGGCCACGGCAACAGAGTCTCCCTAACTAAAGAACTCCAGTGCTGCTTCTTACCCTTTAGTGCTGCATCCTTAACAGACCACTGAAAGAGGGCAAGTCTAGCACAGTGTCTGCAGAGCTTTAAGTATGCACATGTCTGAAGTCTTCTACCTAGTGACATAATAGTGCACAGGTAACAGGTTTAAGTGTACATCTGCCACTAACACTGAAAATACATGACTGCCGCTTGCCTTAATGAAATGTTCAAGTGAGCCTGTAACATTTCAATCATTAAGCTGAATGCCTGCTAAAAACATGTAAACTACTGATCAGCCACAGCCTACCTCAAATGCAATGTACATACACCATAACCTTCATGACTAGGCTGGGCGTGACTCAATTAAAATCTAAGTACCAATAATCATCTAATTGATGTATCTGTTTGTAGAGTATGGGGAGAGAGTTCTACACTCATGGGGTCCAGTCTCAAGAGCTTTCTATCCCATCAAGCAGCCTTTAAACTTTTGTAAATTACCAACCAACTCTTAACATTTAAACAGTTCTATTGAATGTTCTAATTATCTTTCTGCCCAGCTTTTTATCATGGTCTCTAGTTACTCTGGTGCTGCACCTCTTGAAAACCTGAACACTATCAGTATCATCCAACTGATTCAGAAACTTGCATGGTGTTACCTGGCCTTCCCCTTTCTCTCCTCTCCTCCTTGGCAGACAGTTTTTTAGCCCTCTGCCTCTGATTATAGCTCAATCCTCTTAATTCAGGTATGATCTTAGTTGCTCTTATTTGTACCCTCCTAATCAGACTTTTGCATTTTTTTCAGGTACAGTGACTGATCTTGCAAGGAATACTCCAGTTTTAGTCTGATATACATAGTGCATAATCTACTGCTCAATTTATTTGCCCATGTATCTGTAAGAGATTCTTATATCTGCCAGAAGACAGTTTGCCTCTTTCATGGTTCCCCTAATGTGCAGCCCTGATGTTAGATTTGGCAAACTGGTGACCCCTAGGTCTCCTACACGGGCAGATTCCTGTAATTCATTTCCCACAGGGTCTCATTTGCAGTGCAGCCTGCTTTTTCTTTGTCCCTTTCTCATTACCTTGCACTTATTTGGATTAAATCTCATCATCTATCTGCCTGAAAATCTTTGGAATTTTTCTAGGTCATACGATTCTCATTCTTCACTTCTCTCCTGACCCGGGCATCATCCAAACATGTTTAGACAACATTCCAGTCCAACAGGCAAATCATTGAAATACACCTAGAACAGCAGTGGGTCTAGCACCAAGCCCTGTGGCATGGCACCTGTCCAGCCCACTTCAAAGATGCTCCTCTTACCTGTGTTCTTTACTCCCTTCTAATAAAGTAATTTTCTATACAGTGAAGGAGACCACCCCTTATTCCTGCCTTTTGATCTACCTTTTTTATCAAAATAATGGGTGTCAAATGCTTTTTGGCAGTCCAACACCACAAAGTCTACTTATCCTTCTCTTTGATCTAAGATAGAACTCACCCTGTCATAGAAGATTAGAATACAAGTTATGCATGACCCCCTTTCCCTACAGCCATGTTGTCTCTCAGTCAGAAAGTTCTCCTTTGCAAGTAGTCATTCACTTTCTTTCTGATTATCTTTTCCAATGTTTTACAAGCTGCAGTTGTTAGTGAAACAAGCCTGTAGTTAAGTGCAGTTTCCTGATCACCTGTCATAAATACAGACACAATATTTGCCCTCTTCCACATCCCTGGAACTATCCCTCCCTCTAAAGACTTATTGACAATATTTCTAGCATGAGAAAGGTGATAGGAGGGCAGATTAGGAAGGGTAGTGAGTGGTGGGATGAAAAAGTAAAGTTGCTAGTGAAAGAGAAAAGAGAGGCATTTGGACGATACTTACAGGGAGGGAGTGCAAATGACTGGGAG
>JAUUDW010041605.1:0-16841 GCA_032361385.1 Panulirus guttatus
ATACTAACTTGTATGAAAAGATGTATTGTAAATATTTATATTGAGCTTGTCTGAAAGTGGTGAAAACAGATTAAAAGCATTCTAATTTTCGATAATAAAAGCATTATATATAAAGGTGGCAAGTAATGAGATGTTCATTTCAGTTAGAAAGGAACCTACTTATGGATGTAGCAATAACTCAGAAGGAGTGTGGCCTATGGTTCTTATTTATTTTGAGTATTATTCATTCAGCTTTATTAATGTGTCTAGTCCAAAGATAAAAAAAGTAAAAAAAAAATTAAGTTGTCAAGCTTTATTTAGCTACTAATTGAGAAAAATGTCTATGAAACCAAGATAAACAAGAACTCCAAAACACATCTAAAAAGAAGTACGTCATCATTTATTCTATGCTTATTTAAAAGAGACAAAAACAGTAAAAGCAAGTTAAATTACTAATAATATGAGAATAATATATGAAATGAAGTACATAGGCATCAAGTAAGACAAAACATTACATAGGAATATAGTAATGAGACGTGAAGTGCAATGTCTTGATGCCAGAGATACTCGGTGTTTAATGTCTGAAGCCATACAACAGTCAGAGATTTGATTCATTCTGTTTGTCGGTAACCTGACACCGCTAAAACGTCCTGTATGTGCTTCTACCTATTTAGAAGCTAAAACAGATGTTAACCCTTGAAACACAACTAAAAATAACAAAACTTTAGAGACTAATAAAGGGGCCTTAGTTCTTGGCTGTGTAAACATAATCAAGTCTAGCGTCTGCACCACCTTCTACACTTGCCTTATGTCAGTCTTTCCTCAGTTAAAAGCAGCAAATTTTATCGTTTATTAGAGTATATAGTACTCATCTATAATGTTCATATAATAACATTTACAGTATTCTGTTATGAACTATTATTAGTGTGCATCAAAAACTTAACACAGCACAAACTTTTCATCAAAAGGGGAACTTTGGTGCTGGCTTGAAATGAAACCCCACATCTATTAAGGATATAAATTTGTTTATGCCAAATTCACTTTTATCTCCTTTTCTCGGAACACAGCCCCTGGTATAAATGATTACCAGTACTGTACAGTGTAAGGAGTTCTGGGAGCGAAGATTATTAAACATATTGCAAGTAATTCAGTGAGTAAGCAAAGGTGCACTCACCATCTTCCCCAGTGAATCACTGTCAGCAGCAGAGGCCAAGAAAGTGCCATTGTCTGTAGTCAAAACACTGACATTCAAACTGTCCAAAATTTCACGTGATGCCATGGGGGCATCAGACATCAGTTTATCCTGAAAAACATGAAAATTTAAAAATCTAAATTCGCTTTCAAAATTCTACTAAAAACACAGGGCATTTCTACTCACACTTTCACTTTTCAGATGATTATTAAGTAAAAAGTAGCAACAAAAACTGAAAGCAGGAGCCACGAATTTATTCTTCTCAACTGGTTGTGACGTCTCTATGGATAACACCTATCATGATATTATCATACAACCTAAGGAACCTCATATTGCTCAAGAAACTTTAAGGAGGCAGTCAACAAGAAGAAGGAAAGTCATGAAGTCTTTGGAGCAAGAAAGCATCCAAGCAGACATATTCCTTTTAATCTACTCATGATACAGCCTCACCAAAAGTGTTGATCTTTAGCAAGACTGTATCATCGGCAATGAACAGCTAGGAGTACAGTCTTACTATATATCTCTCTCCAAAGGAGTCCTACTCTCACATGGAGTGCAACCTCAAACATTCAAGAGCCCCACACAGAGATCCTGAGTTTGTATAATGATAATAATGAAATAGTAATATCAATAATAGTAATAAAACAATGATAATAATGATAATTTCCTTTCATTCTTTCTTGACTATTTGCTTTTTCCCACATAAGTGAGATAGCACCAAGAAGACTACTGAGCATAAGAAGACAGTCTTTGCTTGGTTCTTTCCTCTGATCCTTCATTTAGAGAGTAATAATACAAAGCGCGAAGGTTTACAGCCTTTTGCTACTGCCCCACTTCAATGCCTTTCCTTAAACCCCTAGGATACTGCTTATCTCTGATGCTCATTTCTTCCGGGAACTCCCATCAAGGGGATGGCCATGGTAAAAGTCTCCATTTATCCTTGTCCTGACATAACTCATCTACATACACCATTCCATGCATTCTTTCTCCCATTTCTCTTCTTCCAGTACTCTTCCAATCTATCTCCCCATGTCAGAGGTGGTCTTCCTCCACACCAACCTCTTTAACTGTACTATTATGCACTCTTCTTGTAAACTCCCTGTCTTGCATGGCATGTGAGCATGTAGGAGGAGAGGAGAATGAGTGGTTTCTGGTGATATCATGGCTGTTTAACCTGTTTATGGATGGAGTGATGAGGGATATAAATACAAGGGTCTTGTAGTGAAAGGCAGGTCTGTAGTGTGCTGGGGGTGGGGGCACCTTTAAGGTGAGTCAGTTGCTGTTTGCCACTGAAACAGCTCTAGCAGAGGTGTGTCTGGGAACAGCAGTGATGTGTTCGGGGTAGGAATGGAGGAGCCAATGCAAATGGCATAGTAGAATTGTGAGTAAGGAGAATGGGAAGAAAGCGACAGCATGGGTGGCAAAGGTAGAAATGTGGATTACGTGGGATGGAAGGAGGGAGGTAATACTGCGACCAGGAATGGAAGGTGATAAAACGTGACAATTCTGTTAATCCTTGACATATCATCATTCATACTAATTTAGTAACTTCATTTTTATATAATAAACAGAAAATTCATAAGGGAGAGATTAAAAATTTCTTTACAGCACAGCAGGGTATAGCCTTCCATTTGATGAACTTGTTCTCGGATTATAGGTTAAGTTAAAGCAAACGTCCAATAAATGAGCTTTTACATACCTAGATGGGTAATACTTATTATTGTATCCAGACTCCACCTACTCAAAATTACACCGTGAGTGAAAAGTAACCTTTAGCATGTCTATATCAGAGTACAATTCTCAACAGAGAACTCCCCACTCCAAAAGAATCTACATTTCCCTGCTACTCGAAGTAGCACAGCCATGAGCTGCAGGGGCCTTCAGAAAGGTCCTGGGTAACACCAATAATCTTTTATAGATAGTGGTCCTGGGATACTTATAAACAAAACAAAATCAATAAAATAGATGGGTGGATTCACAGGGGCTTTTTTTTTTCTATGTCCCATTCTCATCCCTTTACATTCATTTGGGCTGAATCTAATCTGGCTCATGCTAGGGTATATATATAAATATATAGCGTTAATGGGATGGCCTTGATTAGGGCCTTAGCTGCCCGTGACGCCTCAGCTAACATAGAAAAAAAAAATCACCCTTACACCAGAACTTGTCCAAGTTCCTCTGCAAGCTAAGGCAAACCATAACATTCTTTACTTCTAAGGAACTAAGTATTATTCACAAACTTATTCACGAAAGAGTGAAGGCCTTCTGGCAAGTCATTTGCATATATTATGAGGAGCAACAATCCAAAGACTGGGCCCTGCAGCACACCACTAGTAACCCCAACCCATTTTGGAAGAACTCCTTAGAAAAGTCTACTTGATTCAATTCCACCAATTAAAAGTTCTTTCCAGTATTTTGAATAAAAGACAAAGAAGACAACAGCCAAATCTCACCAAATGCTTCTGAGAAAAGCATAGACTAAAACAATATAACAGATATACATAAATTGGTACAAATACCACAAGAAATTCAGAAAGGAAATCCAAACTAATACCAAAACTAAATAGACTAGCCAGCCTAACATTGCATATACTTAAAAATTTTGAAGGAACAATCAAGAAACATATAATGGAACATCTTATGGCAAAAAGCTCATAAATGAAGTTCCATACAGATTTGTACCATATAAATGTAAGCAACCACAACAATCAGGTCACTTCAGTGACAAATATGAAACTCCAAAACAAACTATGGAGTATTACTAAAGATATTGGCATGAGAAATTAGTGGAGTAAAAGAGAAAAATGGATCAAAAAGTTCCGAACTATCAAGAAGTTCAAATTAGTTCAAAGTTTGAAGATGTGTTTTTGGATGTCCCACAATGACCAATATGAGCTTCAATACTCTTTGTAATCATGATGTTAGACACAGATATTTTGCAGAGGAAATGAGAAAGTAAAACTGTGGAAGTTGAGAGACCAAGAAATGCTGCAGAAGAAATCTGTATAACGTATAAGTACTTATATGAGGGAGGAAGATACCTTCATGAATTTCACTGTGGAGGAATTTGAGCAAGTAAGTTATGAAATAGTTAATGATATTTCAGCACCTGCATACAAAGGTCCCACAGCAGAATAAATAAAAAATGAATATGTCAAGGATTTGAGAAACAGAGCTTGAACACTACTGCCTAGAATGAAGAGAGAAAAATACAAGATATATGCTTGGCAGCAAATAAAGTATAAAAACAGCAATGTTTTAAACCTGAAATCAAGGAAGATGCAATATTATTAAATCAAGTATAATAACTCTTAACAAAATAAAAGGATATCGAACAAAAAGAAAATGAATGCCTGGTGAGGAAGCTGGAATGATCACCTAATGCTGTAGCAAGAAAACTAAGAACATAAATGGAATGACTCATGAAACATTGAAAAGATGATTAAACATGGCTTAAGACGATACCAGAACAGATAACAACACCAAAGGAGTAATTGGTGAAAAAAGTGGCAATGTACAACATCAGAGCAAATCTGGCAGCGTTAAACATAAATGTGCAGTGCTGGGAAGAAATAAAGTGCAGTTCTGATGGAAAGTAATGCTATACAGGGATATTATGATGATGGTAAAGTTTTATTTGGGCCCCATGATAACAGTTCCACGGAAGAAACAGGCTGACACACTGTCATACTGCTAAGGAGCTTAAAAGAAATACAGCTGCTAAGGAAGGTTAGTTTGTCATAATTTTGGTAATTTACATCTTTTAGCTTTATACTGAATTAGTCTATTTGATTAATCTATCTCATTTTATGAAAAATCTAAGATTGAGGGGGAAAAAAAATCTGACTGAAAAGTTAAAGATAAGCATGATATTTGCTCTCTTCCACTCCCTTGGAATTAAACCCCACTTCACATCTTGAACAATATATCAGCAACAAGTCTTGCATTTCTGCTTATTCCTTTAGGATGTTTGCATATGTGAGCAACGTACAGTTTCACTGAAGTTCTATTTCTCAAAGAAAGATAATAGTGAAAGTTTTTGTTATCTAACAGCTTAATCAACATGCAAAATTACTTATCAAATACTTTGAGCATTACAATTAGGTCTTATACGTTCCATGGCAAATGTCTTATACAACTAAATATCTAACAAAGATCTGCATGCAATACCTTATTCCAAATCCAGGAATATATAATGATAAAGAAGAGACAAAATATACATTAATTTGATCCCCATATTAAGCATATTTTTCTTAATGAGAAATCTGAAAACCATCTCTCTTTATATATACAATTATGTCAGGATATCAAAAAAACAGTTCATAAAACTCAAGAAACTGGCAAATCATATGTCTAACAACTATGGTTAATTTTCATAAACAAGGTTAACATTACATAAGCTATATTTCATGCAAATCTGACTAATACTTACCTTATTTAGATGAAAGCAGACAGGAGGTTCATCCCAGTCTCCACTTTTACACTGAAGTTCTGTGGGACCGTACAAACTGAAGCCTTTGTCACATGAATAGAAAGCAACAGTACCAGATTCAAGGCGTTTGAACTCCACACTTCCATTTTCAAGCGAAGGTGGAAGAAGGCAGAGGTCTGTTTGGGTTGTTATAGACAATGACCCCTTTTTGGAGAGCTTGTTAGAACTATGATAAACAATAAAAACTGTGTCAGCATCAGTCACTATTTTAAAGTCATTATTATATGATGGGCACCATTCAACATCCCATTTTGGGTTCATGAGAGATTCTTCAAATACAGTAAGATGAGGCCTGATATTAAGAGAAAATCTTAGTGTCACATGTTTACGCTGCTCAGTATTAAGCTGCCATACACAAGTTTCTGGTGAGGTAAATGGCTGAAATTTGTGCTCAATTTTTTCATTTGATCCATCTGGAGATATAATACCATCTGTACACGTTGGAACAAGGCAACGAGTTTCTGTGCCTAAAAATGTAGAGTTGATAACACAAGTATCACCACCAAGAGGAAAGCTTACCATGAACCCATCATAACAGTCAGATGGGGCTCCTATTTCTGTTTTCTCAGTTTTCAAGGATAAACTTATATTGAAGTCAGCAATATATTGGCAAAAACTTTCTGCTTCAGGGGATACCTGCACCTTTGAATTCTGCCGTAGATACAATTCAAACACAATACCATTTACAACAGTCTCACACTCTTGGCACATCACTTTATCACTAGCGCCATCATATTCTTTGGTATCTACATTGTCACTGTCACACATCCCACAGTCCTGTGTTATCTCATACTTAGCACGATCAACATAAATCATCATCGTAGACAGTCCTCTAAGCCTTACTTTGTGCAGCTTTACCTGAAACCTCTGACTGGTTGGAGCATCATAACACCTATAACACATGTGGCCATTCAGCTGCTGCATATCACCTGAAAAAATATGACATATTAATATGAAAGTATACGAAGAACCTGAATTCGTATTTTGAAAGAAAACAAAAAGTATATATAAAAATCACTAAGCTCACTTAAAATTTAGACATTATATACATTTTCTTTAAGGTAATTCTGAAACTGCAAATGAGTTCAAAACATACCTAAAAAACTATTGAAAGTACACTAATTCAATAAAAATCCAGATCTCCAGCTTTAGCCTTGACTATTAGATTCATCATAAATCACAGGAAATTTGTAAAAAGACAAGTGGTATCTTGCCAACTCACAGTTCAAAAGGAAATGTAATTCATGTGTGTACGATGCATTTGAAGCTGACAGCTGATCCAATGGGTTCTCATTTTCTCTATTAAACTAAAAATGAAATTTTTTGTACTAGTCGAGTTGAGAGTGGAGAAACAACCCATATGACATGGTAAAAATGTTACTGTTTGTTATTTAAATTTTTGGGAAGGACTCAAATATGTCTGGCCGTAGAGCATGAGTTTCATTTTCTAACTTTGCTTCAACACCCTTATTTGTTATATTTCATAAATATGACATACAGATGAACATCAAAAGCATAATGCTGAAAAAGAAAGGAGAGGAGGAATATTTTCATACATAAGTGGAAGTTGCTCATGAATGATCTGTGAAGATGTACGATCTTGAGTCTTCCTACATCAGATCAGAGAGAGTAAAAAGACAACAGGCACATATGGAAGAAAAAGGATTGTCAAAAATTTTAACTCTCAATGATCTACTCTAAGAAATTATCAAAACAATCAATACTTACTGGTTACAAAATGCGGGAACACCTTTGGAGAGATACAGTCCTCAGCTAAAGCAGAGGAAATGAAGAATGGGAGCAGGGCAACCAACCCTCCCCATGAACAGGACCACAATGATGCCACCATCCTAGGCTAGCTTTTCCAGCAGCCCAATACTTTTAAACACTACATCACACCTGTTAAGAGGCAAGGTACATCAAACATTGTTTCATGCATTCTTTGTGTCAGATGACACTCTTACACGCACAACAGCAAATAAATCTGCAATGACGTCATTTTACCATTCATACAACTCAAAATGACACTTATATGCACAACAGTAAATAAATCTGCTATGACATCCTGTTACCTTTCGTACAACTCAAAAGGACACTCTTACACACACAACAGTAAATAAATCTACAGTAGCATCCTTTTACCATTCATACAACTCAAAATGACACTCTTCAACACACAACAGTAAATACATCTGCAATAGCATCCTTTTACCTTTCGTACAACTCAAAATGACACTCATACGCACAATAGCAAATAAATTTGCGATGACCCTTACACGCACAACAGTAAATAAATCTGCAATGATTTTAGAAAAAGTTTCTATAGGTTCTGTTGATTACTGTTTCACTTACATTTATAATGATTAACCCCCTCAATTTCCCTGATCTTCAAACCCTTCACCACTATCACCTATATCATAATGAAAGGTTAAAAAGTGATGTTCCAAATATAGCAGCGCCGATCTTAATAACTTCTATTTATTGTAAGAAGTCCACTACTATAAGTCTCTATCCAACTCATACGTTCAATCTACGACGTTTCCCTGAGGTAGATTCCTTTATAAACACCCATGCACACTGCTCCCTCCACTGCTGGCACACTACAGGACAGGTACACCTTTGAACTCATCTAATTTCTACTAATACAATGTAGGATCACGTCTGGGTAACGATCAACAGCATTTCCCCTCCAGGAACTTACCATAACAAACTTCAGAATGCGAGGTATCGACCTAAAAATACGTATATATTAGATACCGTTAGCACCCTTACACTCCACTACACTAGCCATAGGCGGACACAGGGGATAAAATACTTAATTAACTGCCACAATGAGACCTGTGTGTGTGTGTGTGAGTGTCTGCCTCTGTGCCCAACCCACTTACTTCGATCAGTGGGCTATACGTTCACACGTCTTCACCCACAACCCACCTCGATTCTTACATTGGAAATTTGCACTACTGAGGTACTTCCATTCACTGATATCACTTTAACCAATAGTGCAAGGCAAATGGCCCTTTTACCTGTAAATAGTAGTAGTGAGTGAGTTCTTCAAAATGATTCATACAATTGATTACTCGCGTCACAGTGCTTAATTGTCTAGAATCCTCCCTACAAACAGCTCACATAATATTGATTAAATACAAGTCACCCACATTAAATCACTTCCAAATCCAGAACTAGAGTAAACCTACATCAGATATTACTTTTCACTTAATTGTGATTAATAAGAAACAGAATTCTTAAAGAAAATTGCATTTTCTCAGAACCTACGCGGTTTTGTAAGCAGTATATAACAAAGGTGACTACAGAGGCAGGGAGTGGTGCCACTTTATTTATCCTATTTTAGTGTTTAAAGTTTCACTGTTTAAACGACATTTAAAAATTGTAGGGTTATTGCAAAAGAATTATTCAGTCTTCGTCACATATTTTCGCATATTCTATCGACCAAAAAGCCCTTAATTTCGAAAAAGTATCTGCCACACAACCAACCACTTAAAATTCCGCTAATATTTCGCTCTAGATGGAGCATTACGTTCGCTTAAAGATTATATATAGATATATAGATAGATAGATAGATCGGCATCTTTGCATGGGCTTCCCACAAATGAAATGAATATGTCAACTGTCTCACGTGAGGGATCAAAGTTTTGAAGTTCACTATGTAGCACAGCCTTGGAGACCTTGCTAAGACAATATTCTTGGCTTTGATTTATGATAGTTTCATATTACTGTGTCATCAATGGCCAACGCAACTTATCACGATAAGCTATGTTTTAGTTGGACTTTTAAATGAAGGCTCGTGAAACCTTATGTCACAGAAAATACGATTTAATATGTATTTTTTTACTGACATAAACCATTAGTATTCCCTTATTATAATGTTTTAGATATTTATCCAAATATCCATCAATGATAGGTGGCTACTTCTTTGTATGATCCTCGGGAAAGACTTGATGAATACGGGTGTATAATATGACTGATAGCTGACTGGATATATTTGTTTTTTGTTATATATATTCGCCTTTTCCAGCGTTTGCGAGGTAGCGTTAAGAACAGAGGACTGAGCCTTAGATGAAAAGTCCTCACTTGGCCCCTTCTCTGTTCCTTCTTTTGGAAAAGTAAACACAGGAGGGGAGGATTTCCGACCCCCCGCTCCTTCCCCTTTTAGTCGCTTTTTACGACACGCAGGGAATACGTGGGAAGTATTCTTTCTCCCCTATCCCCACATACATGTATATTCAAGTTTTTATGCAATTGTACGCAGCTATTTTACGGCCGAACTATAGCGTCTACAAGGTCCTAAAACTTAGGTGTAGGTACTTCAGAATCTTGGCAAGGTTTCAAGTTCCCGACCGTTGGGGCTTGAAGTGCTTGTGTCCATATCAGACAATCATTTATGCAAGCCATGGCAAGGTCACTCCTTCAACCTCTCACTCTCGCTTCTGCCTCGCGTCGCCGTTCGGAGTAATCACGTCTCTAGTGATGTATACGATTAATCCAGTTGTTTTCTACTTCATTCTTGTGACAGGATTCCTGCGACATTTTGTGGTCATCTTCCTTTTTTTTTTCCAACCTTGCCTCAAGCTTTGTGTAAGTTATTGAGAGGGAGACAGTAGAGTGTGGGGCCACCTGACATATCAATCTCGATTCTTTGGTAAATGTCTTACCCATCTTATCTTTGGATTTTGTCTGTGTTACCCTGATGGAGAAACATTCTCCACACATGAATCTAGTGTCATAACGACAAAGACACTGATCCAGGTGTTTTCTTCACCGTTCAAGATGATATCATAGTCGCCCGCAAGGGTAATATATGCAATAGGCACATCCTGCTTTCAGAAGGTACTTGTGCTGCAGATTTCGACATCATTTCTCCACCTGTCAATTGTTAAAAGAGTCATCACTTCGCCTCCAACTGAGCGCAGTTTCGACACAGTACCACATCCTTGTGTCAATAACGGCCTTCACGAGGCTATGGAATTCTGTCCGTGAGACAGACAGACTATCCAGAGGCTATAGAGTTCTGTCCATGAGACAGACTAACTCGAAGCTAGGGGAAACCCTCCTGTCCTTAAATCACTAAAAACAGTCGTACTATAATAGATTTACTTCACGAACCCTATGGACGTAATAAGGTCTTGAGGATGCCATTGAGGTTGTAAACAATAATAAACCCGTCCACATCCTAACCTGTCAACAACCTCATCAAATGCCTCATAAGCTCATACACGACTTTGTAGAAACGAGTCACAGACGCCTCAACTCAAGTAACAGTACGACCCTAAATTATTTCACACTGATCCTCGATGATTCTTGCAATCCGACATAACAAATTCCAGTAAATAATAAACTCATTTTTTCATCCCTCTGGGATCACTATGAATTCCTTCGCATGAGAATACGATTCACTACCCTAACCTTCTCTTGTTGCGTGTTACCATTCTTTCATTCGTGACTTTGCTACGGGTGCCAATCCTTTTACCCTACTCATAAAGGATCCTCATTACGTTTAGATAGAACTCCAACAAATTTCCTTTGAAACCCTAAAATCTCTTGTAATCTCTGCCCTCGACTTAAGCATTCCTGACTTCTCTGAACTCTTCATTTTCCTATAGTTACTCAAGAAGTTATTCATCTCAAATTTTATAACATCGCTGCAGAAGCAACGTAGCACATAACCCTGCTAGCAGTGACATTGCAGAACGAGCAAATGCTATGGAATCTTCCATGTCATGATCTGTGTCGTCTCATCGCACAGTAATCCCTAAATTCTGCAGACAGTTCGATCGACTGGAGCCTCTCCACATACATCCCTCAAGTGAAGGGAAACAAATGTCTTGTTTAGTCTATCATATAGTACATGTTAACTTATTGCTAAATGATATACATATTTCCTGCATTGGTAGGTACAATTCAACACTACAGGCTGTACAGCATTATACAACTGGTTACGAAATCTCACATGGAACCGAGAACAACGGCGTTTGACCTTGATCTTGTGGCAATGGTCTCGGCAGCAACCACACATTTAAGGGGTGATCGTAACCCTTAAATCTTTTGTCAGATTCTAACGTGATTCAGTCCCTCAATTTCGTCCTATCATTACGTATGATTTCCCACGACTACCCGCTCCTAGCTTTGGCCAAAGTATTTCGTTCAGTAATCTTTTTAGATTGTTAGCAAAATAGGTTAAAATAGTTTACGACAAAATCTACATCATTTACTGTTGGTAAGGGGATTTGAGACATAATTGTTCCTTCGTTTAAGAGGTCATCACAACCATCTCAAGTCATGACCTGCAGCACGGTTATCACCATCATGAACCATGGCTTGGATGCCGCCAAGAAGGTGACATCAGTGGATAGTGACCCAGCACTTATCCCTGTCATGTTTATTGGATAGTGATCCTGCATTATGCTTGTCATGTTTATGATACTCAGGTTGGCCTGTTGGCAGAGCTGCTCAGACGATAGAGTATTATTGGTTCTATCATGCTTCTGTATTTTCATTCATTATCATTATCAGCAGTAGTAGTGGAAGCAGCAGTAGTAATAGTAGTAGTAGCAGAAGTAGCAGTAGTTACAGTAGTAGTAGTAGTAGTGCTGGTAGTATATCAACAGAATATTGATTATCATTATTATTATCATTATTATCAAAAAGGGAATAACATGTAAAAGTGGTAGTATATTACTACAATACTGATGATAATAATAATAATAATAATAATAATAATAATTGTTATTATTATCATTATTATTATTATTATTAAAGAGGGAGTGACTGATTTAAAAGAGACAAGTCCACTGTACACATTTACAGCAGGAAACATGACCTAGCCATGTGTCACCTCGAATTACGTTCTATCAGAAGAGTTGAAGCAGTGCAGGAGACATGATGGTGGGGCAAAGTAGCTCTCCCCTCCAGCCGTCTGTGGTGGACACCTCAAGCAAACATCACCATGCAAGGGGCGAGGAGCGACGCTGGGCTTCTTGATCTGGCCAAAGAGGGTTGGATGTTTGTTGAAGCGCCCCAGATGGTTCAGCTCCCCAAGTTCGTATCTCCCTAGGGACGAGCAGTCTGAGCTTAACTGCATACGGGAAGGCAAAGGTACCACTGGGGGGCCACCATAATGCCCTTCTGTCGTGATTGGCCTGGCAGGAACGTGGTAGTCCAAGATGCAGGTGTGTGTGGGAGTGGCGTTAGGCTGTAGCGTCGGCGTCTTCTTGCTACAGGACTGGTTCCCCCGCCGCCACCGGCCTGCCTCCTCTCGCGTGTGTTTGGAATATGGAAATAACGGCCGGAGTTTGTTTATGGCGTCGGCCGCCGTGGAGATGGTCAACGGGCCTAAATTTTTTCGTACGGATTCACTCGCATTGTCTCCTTATACAGATGAGGGTGTTGGGTGACTAATTCTACCTCGAATACATTACATATGGGGGGGGGGGGCCGAGACCTTATTACCTCACACAAATCATCAGTTTAATTCGCGCGCCGACAACCCTGTACTACAGACATTTTTTAATGCCAGTGTGATGACAGTCTCCCCGCGGATACTAAGAATAGTGATGATGGTGATAGAGTCCAGGCCAGTCGCAGATGAAGTCGCCCTTATGAGCTCCGAGCTCTTTCCCTCCAACAGGCGTGGCGGCCAAGCTGACTGGCTGGGATTGGCGAGACCTGTAAAGGCGTTCTCTTATATAAGTCATCATCGACAGGTCTTTGAGATGTTGACGTAAGGTGAGGTTGTGTATGAGCGAAGCAGGAGGCGGTTTATATACACGTGATGCGCCCCTCACGTCAACAGGACTTCATCCGATGATGCTAGCGAGATGTATAAACTGCTGACGCCTAGGCTAGAGCAGGTCTATCGCCTTAGCTCGCCCCGTTCCGTCTCTCGTAAATGATACCACAGTCCATGTAATTTAATTCTGAACTGCGTATATTTAGCTATTTCACTTCAATCAGGGATCGGCATGTCGTTTATATGGACCCATGTCACAATACGAGCGTAGGAATAAGTTGAAACGACTATAGGACGATGCCGGCCAAATTTTCTCACTATAAGCCTCTATTACGCTGTCCTGAACGATGGCTTGGAACTGCTGATGGGGAGAAGGGGAGAGAGGCTGGAGCAGGTGGCGCGCCTACACAGGTTCACCCCTTTCTGGATGGTGGGTCATAAGGTGCGGCTAGCCCCTCGGGGCTGGGTGGCCGGCACTACACTTCTGTTTTTATCTTGGTCCTCCCAGGGGCGTCTCCGGCGGCACAATACAGTGTGGCGCAGGATGAACCGCCTGTGGAGGGCGTTTTGTCGATGTTGTGTGGTTACCCTTATCCGGACGCATCTTGTGACTCTCAACCAAGACAGATCCAATTCCTGAGTGGTGTTGTACCTGATCATAATGGAGAGGTTACACCCCGTCCCACACGCTTTCGATAAGGGAGGGTGAAAGGAAAGGCTCCTTCCACCACAGGTCTTTTCATGCCACACACGCTGTACTGACTAGGGGCGGGCCTCGCCTTCCGGACCCTCTGCTCACAACGAACCAAAGACCACCCTAAGGGTCTTTGCAACGAGTTGTGAGGGGTAATTCGTGATCTTTCGCTCACTCGCCGCCTTAGTCTTGCTACCTAGGCTTTGGTTTCGTGTCATTATCTAAGTTTCTTCGAATATTTCACTCTCCATTGTTGGTACAGAATGTGTGTACGCTTGTTGTCGCTCTCTTTAAGTACATGTACTATATGCGTCAGTATGTGTACTGTGTGCGTCAGTACATATATTACCCACTACTGCGTTGGGCATCCAACTGAGTAAAAAAAGAATATGTAATTTCTTTAAGCTGATGAGAAATAAGTGAATGCATGTGGTGTGCCTGGCCTCACTTCACAATTACATTCTCTAAGAGTCTTTGATATCCATTCTCCCTTAAAGAAATATATATATAGGGGAAAAATCTTACTCCCTCCTAAACTTGTTCGCTGAGGACGGTTTAAGTCCGCACCAAGATGTTCGTTGGGGAAGGCCAAGCCCGTCCCGGGATCACAGAGAGAGCACTGTAGATTGGTTGGCAGTCTAGGGCCTCAAGCAGTGTCCCCTTATGGAATGGCTGAAGCGGCTCTCTCCCCCTCCCCCTCCTCCTCCTCCTCTTCCTCCTTCTTCCCCCCACCCACTCCCTCCCTCCCTCACTAACCCCCACAAAGCAGTATCAGGACACAGCTACACCTCTTGACCTCAGGCACCAACCACTTAAAAACCCTCATTACCCCCAGAGTTTATTATTTATTTACTCAGTATTTCCTTACTCGCCAGAGAAGATAAGCCCTTATTGACCTGGTATTCATGAGGGGGCGATCTCTGTGTAAAAAGATAAGATGATTCTTATCTCTGGCTCTAAATGATTTTCAGCAAGCAGTATTCACGTCCAACAATCCCACACTTACGTTCTTAGGTTACTAAGTCATTCTGCGCGTCCTGGGTAAATCAACGCCCATCATCCTGCGCTATAATCTGCCTACGTCAACGGCCATCACCTTGCGCCACAGTATGCAGACATCAACGCCAATCATCTTGTACCGCGGGATGCGAACGCATACCACAATAGACAGAGTCAGGACGGTCAGTAGTGGTACTTTGCGAGAAGATGGTACGCGTAACTTGGACATGTACTGCAGGCGCGCTCCTCACTCCAGCTAGCATTTGGAGATACCACCAAATGAGACTCAGAAGATGACGAGGTAAACTCTGCTAAAGATAGTATACCGTAAGCCTACACGTGGAAAGGTTTGCAGGACGTCCCTCCTCTCTCTCTCTCTCTCTCTCTCTCTCTCTCTCTCTCAAACCCAGGCCATAACTCAGGAAGTAAGAGTCTGCTGTGGGAACTGACGCTGGGGGGATGAGGCCAGGAATCTCCAACCACAGACATGAGAAGAGAGAGAGAGAGAGAGAGAGAGAGAGAGAGAGAGAGAGAGAGAGAGAGAGAGAGAGAGAGAGATAAACAGACTCAGGTATGGATTGAGAGAGAGTCAAGCAAAAAAAGGCAGTGTAGACCTAACCACAGAGGAGGGAACAGACGCTTGTCTCCCTCTGTGGAATGATAGAGGAACTAAGCTCAAGCGAAGAGTCAGGAACCCCATCATAGTGAGTCTCCTGAGCCAGTCGGGAACCCCACCTTCGTGCTCTTTCTGAGCCAGTCGGGAACCCCACCTCCGTGCTCTCTCTGAGCCAGTCGGGAACCACACGTTCGTGATCCTCCTGAGCCAATCAGAAATCTCATCCTCGCGCGAGTGTGTGTGTGTGTGCTCAGGGAAATCAGGGGCTAATCAATGCCGTGGCCCAGTATGACACACGCGTACACGGACGGGAGATTCGTGTACGGAGTAATCATTAGTTCGTTAACGACTAACCAGGTCACGCCCCTGCTGAACCAGAACTGACCTTACTCCTGCGTCTCAAAATGCCCTTCCACAACGATCGCTTTCTCCTGCTCTCAGTTAGATAACAGGCCTCCTTTAGGAAACCGTGTGGGGGGGGGGGGGTATGGTCAAGGATTCGACCGAATTAGGTGGGACCAAATTTAGACTTTAAATCTGTTGGGGTTGAGTGATGCTTGTGGTTTGCCTTCACCGTGTGTGTGTGTGTGTGTGTGTGTGTCCTCACCAACATATTCAGATTACTGCCGCTGTCACCGGCTATATTTATTGTGGCGTCGGTGCTCATCCTGTGTGCGGTAAAACCAAAGGGAATTACAGAGGTCAGAGAGCATATATATACATGTCTGACGCCAGTGGCCACATAATTATGACAAAATTTTGTGAATTTCCTTCGTTACTTACGATTAAGGCTGGTCCACATGGTAAACTCATCTCACAGAACGCAGGAAAAGTGGGTAAAGAGTTTTAGGTATCTTGTCATATACGAAAAAGTGGATAAAGAGTTTTTAAGGAGCCTTATAATATAGGAAAAAGTGGATAGAGAGTTTTAAGGTACCTTATTATATACTAAAAAGTGGATACAGAGTTTTAAGGTACCTTATTATATATCAAAAAGTGGATAAAGATTTTTAGGTATCGTATTATAAACGAAAAAGTGGATAAAGAGTTTAAGGTACCTTATTATATACTAAAAAGTGGATACAGAGTTTTAAGGTACCTTATTATATATCAAAAAGTGGATAA
>JAUUDW010041715.1:0-16840 GCA_032361385.1 Panulirus guttatus
CCACCCACCCACCTGATATGTAGTCTGAGCTGAAGGAGTAATGGGAAGACCCTGATCCTTGCTTCTCCTTCCCGTCGTCTTCTTCGTCCTCCTCCTCCTCCTCCTCCAACTCTTCCTCAGAATCACCACCTCCTTCCTCCACCTCCTTGCCATAAGTTCGGGGAAGGTCGTCGTCCAGCATGAAACCTCCTGACCCTTGTCTTGATAATCTGGAAATGCGGACTTTATAAATATTAAGTGTGAAGGTTTCAGATCTAAATTTGGACTTTGTAAATCTATATGTGGACTTTTGACTCTGTCAGTCTAAAGGTCGACTTTTTTAAATCTAAATTTAGATTTGATTTTTTTTATTTTGCCGTATAACAAATTTCTGACTGATCATTTGCTATTAGAGATCTCTTGGCAGGTGTAAGGTACCGTGTTGCATGCCTGCGGCAAGTGTGCGTTGCCAATACTGGCATGGTACACCTGTCACAAGCCTCAGACAGGTGTAAGCCGGCTCGTTACAGGTGTAGGGGACGGCTGTGGCGCAGGGTGTGTGGTGTGGTGGGTTGGTGGTTGTGGTGTGACCTCACCTCGGCTGATGCCCCTCGGCTTCTTGGCCGTGAGGGGTCGCCACCACCACGCTAGGCCGCTGGGAGTCCACGCTGAGCTTCCGGGCCAGCGTCTCCTTCAGTCTCTCGGCGAAGGACGACTTGCGGCGGGCCCTCCTCCCCCTCCTCTTGCAGGGTCTCCTGGGCCTGGCAGCTGTCAGTGTACAGTAGGTCATTACACATACGTTTGTGCACACGCATATTTACTCGCACTTGACAGCCATAATAAAAAGCTGTATAATTACTTTTAGTTGTAAGCGATCGTTACACCGTTGTTTGCATTCCCCACGTACCTTCCACACAGTCTAGGTTCTCGGAGGCGCTGTAGTAGTGCTCCTCGTCCGGCGAGGGGGCGTCCGGTTGGACCTCGTCCGTGCAGGAGTAGTAGATGGAGAGCTTCCTCCCGTCCGGCGCCGCCCCGACCCTCAGCCTCGGGGGCCGTGGACCCTGCTCGCCCATGGGCGCCGCCCCTCCCCCTCGGTCCGCCTGCGTCGCCCTTGAATCTCTCGGCGTTGGCTTCTTGGCGCGATGCTCCCGTGAGCTGCTCCGGGCGCGTTGACCCCCCGCCCGTGGCGGGCTCTCGGAGTCGCCGGTACGAGGGAGATCTGCTCCCGGCAGGGGAGGCTTTCCAGGCAGCTGCAAAAGAAATGATAATACACTCCTCTTCACAAAGCTGGTTTACAACGACCTGCAGAGTGCGTCTTAAGGTAATCCACGGACGGGAAACCTCGTGAAGTTGGAAATCGTAATCATAACACCAACTTGAGTTCTTTTGTGATGTTTTTAATTTTTTTGCAGACATCCTGCATGTTTGCAGTTAGGCGCGTTTTTACGAAGTACTAACTGACATTCACATTACATTTTTTATTTACTAATTGTACACATAAGTTCCATAATTAAGGTCACTAATTCATATCTACAAAGTAAAACATGTTAATTTAGTTCCTTTAATGTTTGGGATTTGGTAATATGATCTCGATAACGAGTAATTATTAAAGATTGTTAATGAGAAACCTCGAAGGTGTGACGAAATTTATCTAAAGGACTTAAGGTCATCATAAAAGGAAAAGAGAAGTGCCTTTGTGAACCTAGGTCAATTTCAGTTTGGTTTTCTAGTTAGAGAACTTTAATTGTAGAATTAAGGGAGGTGTTTCGTTAGGATGCTGTATTAAAGCATCCAACAGTTTAGGGGGGAACTGGGAACTGACCTTTTGTGTGACGGGAGTCGTAGTGGGCGTATGGGTTTGTTGCTCCTGTAGTTTCGCTTCCTGCAGGAGATCTGGTCGTTCTTGTTCCAGCCTCTGGATGGCGCGCAACACCCGGTTCAAGAGTCGGGTCGTCTCCTCGTCATCCTCAGAATCGGCCTGTGGGTCCTTCGGTTCCTCCCTGCTTTTGCTGGCCGCATCCCTCGCCGACGCCATCACCTCCTCCTTCTCCTTCTGGGCAGCAGCAGCGAATGTGACCCTCTCTGCATCCTTGGCTTTTATTTCCCCTCTCCCAGGAGCTGTGGGAGGGACGGAGGCGACGGCGTCCGGCGACGCTTTGTTCACGCCTTTCGATCGCTCGTCTCTCTTTTTCCTCCGGCGTCTGAGTGTAGTGGGAGCCGTGACGAAACCGCCACACTGCTCTCCCGGGGAGGCGCTCCCTGCCGATCCCTCCTTGGCCACAACCTTGCCTCTCTCTGCAGCTTTCACCGTAGGTCCCTCGTCTTTCACGACCTTAGACGTATCTGCCGACTTCTCCTTCTTCTCCTTCGGCGTCTCTGCCGACTTCTCCCTCGGCGTCTCCGCCGACTTCTTCTCCTTCTCCTCCTTCGGCTTTTCCTCTTCCTTGGCGGTGATCCTCTTCCGTCGGGCTCTGGTCAGAGTTCCTCCCTTCGACTTGGCCCCCTCCGCCCGATCGTCGCTGGCCACTTCTGGAGGATTCCCTTTCGCGGCCGTGCTCTTCTGCTTGGCTTCCGCTCTCTCCTTCTCCCGTTTCTTGAGGATGTTACTGCCGTTCACCCAGTCTGCCGTGGATTCCTTCGCGTTGACTTGCATCTTGCTGGGACTCAGGTTGGGAAAACTTGCCTCCTCCTTTTTCACCTCTCCTGACGACCCTGAAGAAACTTGCGCACGGTACCTGTAGTTATCAAACCTTTGTATCAGCTTAGATTTTCATGTCCTGTGACCACAGCTTATATCTCAACGTATTAGATTTTATGTTACCAACGAAGCCTGTTGGATGAAGAAGCACTGTGGACTTGCCTTGGTATCGGGGAAGAGATCTACCCGAGGGTTGTAAAAGATGTTGGTGATTTGCGTAACGTCACTTGACAGATGACGGGAGATTATGAACCTACCTGGTGCAAAGGGCTGACCTTGGAAGGTCGGGTTTGACACTGAGTGTGGGAGGGACTCCCTGACTGATGTGAGGACTAAGACCGTCCTGATCTGGATGGTGACCTTTATACATTTGGATACGAGACCTACCTGGTTGGTCGATGATAAATCTAGGAAGGTAGACTTAAAAGATCGAGTGCTGAGAGCTTCTTGAAAGCAGTAGAATATGATGGGATCCACTTGGTGGGGCTGGGTGGTACTTGTTAAAGGGTGAGATTAGTTTAGCATTGGTAAGAAGGACCTGATGAGCAAGGTGTTCTCTTTAAGGGTCGATAGGTACCTGATTGTAGGTGAAACTTGCCTCTTAAGGCGGGATTGCACCTATTGGGGTGATACCAACCAGTTTCCGGGCAATCTTGCCTTTTGGGAAGGGAGAGACGTAACTGGTAAGGGCCTAACGTACCTGGTGATGCTTAGACCTTCCTGGTAAAGCTTCCAGACCTACTTGGGGAGGCTCGGCCCAACCCACCTCGTAGGAGGAGAAGCGCTGCCTGGGGAATGCTGCCTGGAGACTGAGATGATGTCCGAGAGGGACTGGTGCGCCGGCGGCTGATCCGGAAGGCTCTGGGTGAAGGCCAGGCGGGCCTTGTTCAGCTCCCGGAGAACGTTGATCTCCTCGTACTGCAGCACCTCCGAGTGCCGGTAGTCGTCCGCGTCCATCATCACGTGCACTAGGTCGGGCGGCCCCACGTTCTGCCCGAAACAACAGAAAATACATCCAACGCGGTTACTAAAGTCTCCGCGCAACACCCACCCACCCACCCAAACCCAAGCTCTCTCGTAACTCAACGGCGCGAAGAACGGGTTCTCCGGCATCGCTGAAGGACCTTACGATAGAAAGTAACATCGACATGTCTCCAAGTATTTAGAATCAAGTGCTCATGCCTCTGGATTACGGAGGAGGGAACAATTCTTGAGAGGAAACGAAGGAAAACTTACTTTCCTGGGCACGACCGTGGGCCTCGTCTTGAGGTTAGACACCGTGGAGGTCCTGAGGGCGCCGGAGACCTGCATCGCCTCGTTGTCCTCCAGTCTCTCCACGAACACTGCCGACACCAGCAGCTCCGGCTGGCTCAGCATGGCGCACACTTGCTGTGGTGAGGAGGGGGAAAAGGGCAAGCGGTAGTGTGGTAACACTGCTCATTTTTCCCGCGGCCGCTTCCAAAACCGTAGGCTGATTAGCACAAGCCTAGTCATCTCTGTACACACACAGATACTGGCAGATACCTCTGACCTATAACTTGGACTTGCGTGCCTGTTTTTTGAGCTTATGTATACCTAGCATTTATATTTTGTTTGAATCATGAAGAAAGGGAAATGGTAATTACAGTTATAGCGTTTCAACTAAGATTTTTCCGTGATTTTATATTCTATCATAATCATTGTTAACTACAACCGTTAATCATTACCCATATGGGAGTCAAAATGTTTTAGCTACCTAAGGGTGAATTGTACGGTAACAACAGCCCCTTGAGCACAACGATCAACCACTTTTTTTTAGGCTGACTTTATACCCTACAGTGAGACGATGGGATTGTATGGATACGGTAATTCTGCCGCACCAGGAACGGCAGTATGATCCCTGAAACACGACCGTACGACCCTTGGGGGTATGACGACATGACCCCATAAGGGTCTGGTCAAAGACCAAGCTACCATACCCAAGGGTCGTACCGTCGTGCTCAAAGGCGGTACCGTCGTGCTCGAGAGATAGTACCGTTGCGCCAGAAGGGCTTTAGCTGAAACGGTGACCTGTGGTGGATAGAGCGAGCGGTACCTGCGAGTTGCTCCGGGTGAGCGCAGGTCGGGCGAGGTCGGGTGAGGTGAAGCAGGCCAGGAGCGCCGGGGGCGGCGCGTCCTCCAGCCGCCCTTCGTGCTGGATCACAACGGGGCACAGCTTCTCCTCGCTTCTTACCCAGTCACCCAGGGTTATGAACTCCTTGCTTCCCATCACCTGCCGAGAACCGCCAAGGGAAGGAAGAAAACGGGTTTAAAAAAGAAAACGAAATCATTTGTGTTTGTGTGTGTACATATGTGTGTGTGTGTTTAGGTAGTGTATTGGGGTGAGTGTGTGTTTAACTACAGTGGGACGCCACATCATTTAACCTCTCTTATAATCTGTTCTTTTTACTACTTAACTAAGCTTTTACAGTTTACTCGTTCTGTTACAACAGGAGAATATGCAGGCATATTTTTTTGTTTTCATGATTTCTCCATCCCGTTCTTCTGTTGTGTTTCCAAGATGATTGAGGCTCCTTCCTGCTTCAGTGAAATGTTCCATATTGACGTTGTCGAATCCACAGAAGAACTTGAAAGTTACTGCCACATCTCCTTGTAATTTGTACTGACCGTCACTAGCTAGTGTCTTAAAAGGTGTAAATTAGTTGGTACTATAGTACATGGTTGTGTGAGAGTCGTGGGACCCACCATCACTCCTGGTGGAGGCGAGGGAGAAGCGGGTGGGGAGGACTTACCTTCCTGGAGAAGGTGAGGTGGCCCGGGCAAGGTTGTTGGCCCAGCGTCCTGAAGTACTGGAACAGCGCCCTCACCTTCACCCGCTGGCTCTCCCTGTACCGCAAACACGTACGTTAGCGTCTTAAACAAAGATCGTCATCTCCTGACACCATTTTATATGGTCATTATTATCATCCTTGAGTATGCCATGGTATGATCTCTGGGTAATGATGACCAGGGCATTTGACCCATTCCTTTAAAATGTCAGGGGAAAAAGTTAAGGGTCGTACCAGTGCTCACAAGGATCATGCTAGAGTGTTCAAGACATGGGTCGTACCCTTGTATATTTTAATAAACAGACTTGACAGAAGTTGTTGACGTTCTCAGTCAAAGATTCCAGGAAAATGTAAATCTTTCACAGTCATGTCATTATGTGCCTCACCAAGAGGTGAAACAGAGACAGAAGGTACTTCCCATCTTACTCGGTCAGCTTGGCGACGAAAGACAAAATAATTGTTTGGGTCTGACACTAACAGCGGTCAGGGAGGAAAATATGGGCCTTTCACTCAGTCTCAGTTTAGCAGCGTGGAGGTACCATTTAGTAGAGCACGTAACGCTGACACAGAGAGATTAATTACTAGGTCTCCTAGTGCGAGAGAAAACTAGAAAACCTCACAAGTCGTCCAGAGAACATAGTCTCAAAAATCACAGTGGAAACATTGAGAAGAACGCACAGAAATGCGCGACAGGATAATGAGACTGAAGACAGCGAGACTACACAAAGGACACAATAACAGAGCTAACATACCTGTGCAGGGACGCGAGGGTTGGCGCTAGGCACGGGTCTGAGAGCGTTGGGTGGGAGATAAGGCTCCGGCGAGGTAAGGTGCAGAAGAAGGTGTGCGCCAGAAGGGACGACACCAGTCCTCTGTCAAACACCAGGTCCTCGCCTGCAGCGAAGGGCACGTTAATAGCATCTCATATTTTCTTGGGGTGGGGCGAGGGCCCTTATTGTTAAATCAACCGCACGAATGCTAAACTCATCATCATTTTAGTTGCCGTATTATACACGCTTCTCTCTCTTTCTCTCTCTTTCCACACAAACCTTACGCTCGAATTACACCGTTTGGAAAACTGATCTTCCATCCAGATTTGGATTCTTAAGTATTTTGTGTTTGTGTTCGTGCAGCTTAAGCATGGTTGATTTGAAATTAAGGAACAGCGGAATCTAAACCAAAATTGTCAATAGTGAAGGGATTTAAGAAATATGGGATTATTTTTTTGTGTTGTTTATCTTAAAAAAAAAATCCCGGTCTCCTATTTCAGTTTCGTTTTCACTTTGCCCTCGTTTCTTTGACTACTCACTCTGCTGCTGGAGGGAGTATGTGAGCCCCTGAGGAGGTTTGAGCTCCTTGAGCCTAAGGGCGGCGTCCACCATGGTAGGGAGCGTCCTCCGGAAGAACTCCGGGTCCGCCTCGCTGGTGAGGAAGCGCTCCACGCCGGCGAACACGTCTTCGGGCACAGCCTCGCTCAGCTCCGGTTCGATGCTCACGCTGGAAAAGCAAAGAACTCGTTGGTCATCTCCAGCGCCAGTGACCACTGGAGAGTAATATTTTTAATCGATTCTGAACTAGGTGAATTGTAAACTCATTGGGTTTGTGAACACTGGTTGTTTTCACACAGTGGACGGTGGAGTTGATCGGGTTTTGACCTCAGTGGGTTTTGACATCTTTTCACCGTAAAATTAACGCACTGTTGCCTCAGCCGACTGGGGCTTGGTCTGGTGCGTAGAGCTTACTTACTTGCAGAGTGAGTGTAGAGTGTAGAGCACCTTGGTGACCTGGTCGGGAGAGGTGGCGTACTTGAGGGAGGTCAGGTGACGTTGGATCGTGGGCCAGGTCGGCAGGTCGCACGGGAGGAGCACGAACGCCATCTTCGCCTCGTATGTTCCTGGGAGATAAAGAAACATTCTATTTCCGTAGACTGGGATGGGGTCTTAACATCACGAGATTAAGGGTGTCAGGGAAGGTGTCAAAACTCAACCAAAGAGATTAATTAGTCGAGTATAGGTTGTGGAGGGACGTACAGCCATGGAACTAGGCTACAGGAGCAGTATAAAGAAAGGAGGAATAAGGAACAGTGCCGGGATTCGATCTGGGTACTTAAGGGACAGTACCGACGAGGCTTAAGACGTGGAATGGCATTGTCTTATAGCCTGTTGTCAACGGATTGTTACGAGTCACAGTCATTGCAGCGGTCCATCCGCCTTTACAGCCCTTGCAGATACGAGAGATGTATCAAAGTAGGGGTGAAGCTGGATGTGGTTCGTCCATTGAAACACAGCTGTATGTAGTATACGACTTGTCTAAAGCTCTCTATCTCGAAAGGTATACAGAGCGAAACTGTTAGGAATGAAGATTCGTCAGCCGGTATTATTAGAACATAACCTCTGACTTCCCGACAGTACTGCCACCTGTCACATTCCACACACACACACACACACACACACACACAACGTGAAATTAAGCACGAAACTTGATAATAAAGATGTAAAGAAGTACTTTTATGGTATAAGAGTGACTGAGAACATGGTTAATGCAGACAGCATACGTGAATTTAAGAATTATATGTTTTAGGTTTTATCATCATTTTTAGAGTACATATAAGCGTGTGATCTTTTCCTAGTTTCCTATAAAACACACGCTTCCTGTATCGTTGATATTTTTCGAATGTTACTCTAGTAATATCTTAAAGAAATGCTCAGGTAGCACCAAAGAAATGGTCGTATGTTGTGCTCTGTTGACTTTTAAACTCGTGTGAAAGTTTGTTTCACATTCTTGCAAAGTTTGTATCATTTACTGTACATATTTTTTCATACAGTGAATATATTGAGACCGTTATGGTAATTCAGTACATTCTTTGCACTGTAAATCAAACTGTGATGTGAGTGCATCCTACAATTTTTTCTGCTCCAGTGTTACCAACATACGAAATTCCATCCCCACGAATTCGATTCTATTGTTTTCTCTATTATTTCTGGACTTGACGGTGGTCTGTGGCCTAATTCTCGACTGGAATCTCATGTCTAGTCCCGAATCATTGCACACTGTTACTCGACGGTATTGAAACCGTGTGAGAACATACCTCGGGACAGTCTTGGATTAGCGCGCGCCTGAGGCCATTAACATGAATACCGCAGCATTACAGAACCAAGAACTTTTTGGCAACCTGAAAATTCACTCCCACCACCACCTCTCCCTCCACTCCTGCTCAGTCCCTCCCTCCCCCCACCTCCAGAAGTCGATCCGCAACTATTCTTGTGTTTCTTGTTTTGTTTTCTCTTTGGAAAATACATATGCCTCAAAACCTCAATCCAAAGCCTTTTAATTTTTCTCATGCTGGAACAGAAACGTTGTTTGGAAGCCATTAAGTCCTGTGTTTGACCATTCAAATGGTTACAAGATAAAAAAGAAAATAGTTTCTTCGCCAAGCCAGACACGTTCCCGTCAGTCACTGTTTTGCATAGACTATAGAGATACCTTCAAGACCTGGTTAGATAAATTTTGAATCAGTTAGGTTACCTACTGTATGAATACAAGAACATATGCTAATTGATTAACTATTTCGTAACATTCCACACCCTAAGTATTTACTGCAGAGCAGGAGAGGGTGAGATAGTGCAAGGTATTATGGTACGATTTTTCCCTTAGGTTTTACACTATTAGATTGCATGCTGGCTTACTTGACCAACGTATGATTTTTTTTATCCATTCTTTTTCTTGTCTTCTGATGTTGTTGCAAGAGGGAGTGGAGAGACAGTGCCTTCCTATTGTTGCATCTTTGCTTCAACCACTTAGATTAGAAATAAAAAAAGACAAAAGTTATGAACGGATAGCCTAGACGTGGGCCAACGGGCCTTTTAGTTATCTGTCTTTCATTTGTACTTTCTTATACCGTCTCCTTTTGTCTGTGCCTTCTCTCCACAGCTGTGTTCAGGTCACAGGCTGTCTGTTCAATCTGACAGTCCTCTGTGCCTCTGTGCTACAGCTGTTTCCGGACCTCAGACTGGATGTGCCCACACGTTAGAGACTCTGGAGGGAGCCAGTCCATCCCCTACGCCACCGCTGGATCAAATAAGCCTAAAGCCCCAGCCTACATCACCGTCCCGACCCTAATGCCCAGCCTCCTTCTACGGCCTGTCCATCGTCTAACCAACTCTCCTTCTTTATACCAGAAAAAATTCTACAGTCATTCCCCTGATGAGATTTACTCCATCATCCTTGTGGAATGTGAGCCAACACGCCCCACTGTGATGCCCTCGCTCGGGGGTCTCTGTCGAACCTTCCTTCGCAGGATTATCTTCCTCCCTTCCTCCTTCTCTCTTGATCTTCACACCTGTCGTCACAAGCTCCCTTCCCTTCCCTCCTCAATGCAAGTTTTGCCTCCACTTATAACTAGCGCTGTCTAGCACAGACAGGAGATTCGTCTCACGTTATTTGTGAACGACTAGCCTTGTATGTCATATTCACAACAATCACTCGCTCAGACACCACATGTAGATAGACAGTGATACATAGATATGGATATAGAAGTATACAGATGAAAGTATATAGATAATGGGAAAAAAGTAAGGTTTAGCAAGGAAGCGAAACAAGTTGGTCTGAGTGTGAGTTTCAGTTGGAGAACCTGAAGAGGAGCGAGAGTGAGAGCTACAGAGAGAGGAGATAGAGCAGGATATAAGAGGGTGTCAGGTTGTAAGGATCGTCCTCTCCCAGCAGTCCCAGGATCACATGCCCTCCTGAAGCCCTGCCGAGCTGCCTCCCTCGTATCACACCTTCCCCAGGTTCCGTGGAGACCATAGTCCGACTTCGTTGAGGTTCAGCACCTCCGGACGAGGCCATCACGAACTTGGATGTTGGACTCCCTTACTCCTCCCCACACTTGACCCACTGGTGAGTGAAAAGGGGTTGGGAACCGATCTATCAGCAGTTGGACTAGTGTCTGGGGAAGCATTACAGAAATGTGAGAGTTAACGCCTCGCATTTTGTTCTTATCCCACTATGTGATTTTCATCCGAACAATATTTCTGAGGGAATAGCAATTCTCTTGAGATCTTTGCAGATCTCACTGTCCTATACCTTCAATACGGTATAGTGGACTTGCATGTCGAGGCAAAAATATATTGTATTTCATAAGTTTTACATTGATCGATGATATGTTTCGTTTATGAACATTTGGAAATTGCTTTCTTCCGTTTGTGCATAAGACAACATTGCTGTGTGTAATACAGAGAAGCTAGTGTTCTGGGTGTTAAAGACTTCACCACTCTGTAATGTAAAGCAAATGATATTACCAGCTGATCTGAACCTTTGGACTTTTTTGCCCGCGGGTCTGAATGATACGAAAGCAGAATGTGTTAAGGCTCTGAACGATGATGGTACCTCAAGTAGGAAGGCCAGTAAGGTCTAACAAAAGTCCGGGCGCTTATATGTCTTTAGATAATTTCCGAGAAGCCTCACGGACGTGATCGCTGGGCATTGCTGGAATCGGAAGTACCACAAGGGAGTGCACTGGGACCTCTGTTGTTGCGGAACGTTTGCATCCTTGATGTAATCTTCCTTCTTGAGGTACACTTCGTCAACTATACGAAGGCTGATTCATCGCAGTCCGTTTAAGGGTTTGACACCGCATCTTTATAGTTGATATTCCCAATGAATACCCTTTCACTTTTGTAATACGAGCAAACTCCTTTCATAGCTGATTGCACACTGCAATTTCCGTTGCAAAGTAAGGAGTCGTCGTGTCCAGCACAAACCATCAGCAGGCGCTCGGCAGACCACTATCATGATGCACGTTATGACGCGCTTCGCATAATCCAGATGATACTAATCGCCAGGAACACTGCCTCCCGCCCGACACTGTATCCCAGATGAGCGGAAGGAGTTCATACAATATTAATCATGAAACTTGAGCCTCGCATGACTACCAGGAGCTTAGCAAACACAAGCGGCAAGGAACTTGGTAGATTTGAGACTCGCTTCGTATATCCTGAAGAGCTTAAGCCGCGGAACACTCCACAAGCCTCAAGTTCGCCCACAAATCTCTTCAATGGCCTGGGAGGCACCCCCAGCCCCCAACCCCCAGCCCTGGCCATCACACCCTTCTCCTCACCAGCAGTGGGACAGGACCCTTGCGCGGCCACTTCGTCTCCAACCGGGATACGAACTGGTGAGACCTGTCATATCAAAATAGGCCAGACGTCGGGAGCCCCAGCCCTGTCATGTACAAGGCTAATGTAATCAGCTTTCCCTACCGTGCCATAGACACCCCCGCCACCGGGTGGGGGGGGATGACCAGACGACGGAGGGAGGGCAAGTCACGGCGGAACACCTCCGCCCAGGTCATCCTGCTTCCAGGAAGGTCGCCCTTCGAGGTACTTCCAGCAGGATGTCTTTACTCAACAGACGGACACCGAACACAGGAGCTCTTTCAGAGCGATGTTGGCTTCAGCATGCGGGAGGCAGACTGCGACAAAATGCTGCTTCGCGTCCGACGGCCATGTTGAGGCAGCTGAATGCGAGTTTATTCTAGCCTGGTGGCCGGCTGACCGGCAAACGTTGTGGCGATGAATGTTAAACGTTAGGGTTCGAGATGACCCAGGGTTGGATTACGGCTCGTTGCATAGACGTGTTCGCACGGAGAGAAAACTTTAGCAACGGGAATGGTGAGAGAGAGAGAGAGAAAGAGAGAGGAGACTGTTTCCAATTTATTCGTCGGGTGGTTCAAAGCCAAGCTGTGGAGGCGGTTGTCATAGCAACGGCCAGGTGGCTTGCTCCTAATTTTAGCCCAGCGACCAAATTAATTTCCATTTTGTTTCTGCACACTGGGCGTTGATCAAGGGCTAAAGGGGAAAGAAAATTCGCCAGAAAAAACTCTGGTAGTTGCGTTAATAGTCGCTTTAGCCCGTATCTAGCGCGGTATAAATCGGTTTTTAAAGCGGATAATTGGAAACTCTCGCGGCCATGTTGAGCGGCGTGTCGCGCCGCCACAGGTAGTGGGCGAGGACGGGAAGAGAGATGTTTTTCCTCTGGGATAAATAAACCGTTTGTAAAACAGTTCGTACGACCCGTTCCTGAAGTGACTCTAACCTTACCTAACCTACGGTGTAGTGGATCAAATTGCACTTGTTAGACCTAGTAACGTCAAAGGCTCTCATAACCCCAGACAGTCGTGGCTGAGAATATCTTTAAATCTCTCCTGGGAAGAAGAAAAAAAACGGTCGGGGCAGCAGCTCAGCGGAAGCAACATGGCAAGTCGCTCGTCTTAATAAACAGATCGGCATTATTAGCGGGCAAGGAGGCCACGGTGACGCTCGGGCTTGTTAGTCAGGGACACAATTAACTGCTGGCGTGTGTGTGCGCCGAGCCAGACATAGGATGTCCCTGATCAGCGGCGATATATATGGCGATGTCGGCCGAGCGACGGGCGGGCTTGTGGGGCGCAGGATGGGAGAGCCGTAGGATGCTACCCTGTTGCGTCTGTTATTTGGCATGGGATTCTTTCCTTCTCTTCGCAGGTTTCACGTGATGTCTTCTGTTGACTGGTTATCACATGTTACATGACCCGTCCTAAATCTCTCTCTCCCTCTCTCTCCCCACAAGATCTTGGCCCCCCGTTGACGTCGAACTATAACATGAACAAAAATAGTTTTTATCTGCGATTCGTCTTCTGCCATTTAGAGGACCGATTGTCTAGAATATTGGCAATGGAATATTGGCGGTTCACAGAGTTCCGGACCAACCATCGATGGTCTGTGGAGTGTTAGCATTTGAGGTTTTATGAAAACTCTCGTCTCAATATTTTTGATGATGGGTTTTTGTTAAAGCCTGACTCCACCTTATATTGTTGTTCATATTGCTTGGGGGGAATGAGCGGGGTACCTAACTCTGGCGAGGATACTGTTGGAGAATCCTGATTTGGACGTCTTATGCTGGGGCGTACAGCAGCAAGGAAAGTATTTCCCTTTTCCGAAGTACTGATGGATCTAGCATTATGGGAGATCCAGAGACGACTGATATTGAGAACAAAATACCACAACCAGAAGCATCCAGAGTACAGCCAAGCGAGAAAAAAAAAATAAGTTCCTTGGGAGTTGATTCGTGTGTGTGTGTGTGTGTGTGTGCGTCGGTGCGGAAATCTTTATTGAATAGAATGTAAGTATGAGGCGCATCACTTGGGCCTGGAACCACAGTGAAGACGAGTGACGTTCCTTAATGTTACTGAGGGTAGATGAATGATAAATAGATTGATAGATAGCTTCGGAGTAGGAGGAAGTAGAATGTTTTCGCGGTGTGCACATCGTTTGATGAAATTATGACACTAAATTGAGATACTTGGCACCACTTAATATACGAGTAGAACACACCCCCAAATAATAGTCTTACGAATAAAAGAAACGTGTATAAAGTGTGCAACTAAGCTCAACCTCAGCAAAAGCAGAAAGAAAACTGATATTGTTGGTCGAAGATAAAGTAACATTCCTAAATATTGTGGAAACGGAACTGAAGTTTTAGTTGCTGAAATTGTTCAAGAATAATCATTGTCCTTATTCATGACAAGGACGTTTTGGATCCCTTTAAAAGACGCAATCTCTATGTACGACAATTTCTTGACTCGTGTACAATAGTTCTGAACGGTATGGACAACATGAAGTGCATGATAACTTGAAATATACGATACTATAGTATCTTATATGAATAAATTACCTGACGCGGTTAGAGGAATGCCAAAAAAAGATGAAAATGTTCAATACAAAACGAAATTAACGAACATAAAGAATTACAGTCTTGCAAGTAATTTCTGGGAATTATAGCCATATGTGTAAGAGGTTAAGTATGTCGTTTCAAATCTTGAGGAAAGTAGCTAATGATGCAAACGATAGAGCGGACGAAGAACGTTTGTTAAGAGAATCGGAAAAAAGTCACAAAAGCCTAAACGCAGAACTCTTGAAGCCTGGAGGGTCAGAAAGTGAACGGCTACCAGCGAACACCCAAGTAAACCACATCCTGACGGAGGGAGAGAGAGAGAGAGACAGAGAGGGAACTTTAAGATGTGTTGTAACTCGAGGTGAAGCGTGTGTGTGTGTGTGTGGGTTGGTGTGTTTGTGAGTGCGTGGCTGGGGGTAGGTCATGTGTTGATGTCTGGGAAAAATAAATATCAAGATGTGTCTTAAACTCGAGCAGGAAAAAGATCGGATGTGTGTGGGTTGGGTATGCCTGGCTGGGGCGATGGTAAACGCTGCTGGCCATCATTGCTCCAGCAAACAAACACTCGCGGGCCGACACACGCCCTGGCGACCAACGGAGCCGGGGAACAGGATGTAAATATACTGTCTTTCCCATTATGAGGTTCCCTCACAGCATCTCATGGCTTTCCTACCCTCTGATTCCTAATATGTCCTTCTCTCTCATCTGCTCTTCTTTTTCTTTATAAACTCTTCCCTCGCTCCCTGCCCTCTTTCTCTAAACTCTCTCCCACTCTTCCTTATCCTCTCCTTCTTTATCTATCTCTTCTCTTCTCTTCATCATCTCCCCCAATTGTCCTATGCCTTTTTCCGTTCACTTTGCCTAAACTCTCTCTCTCATTTCTCTTCCTACTGTCTCGCCCTCTATCTCTCCTAGTTTCCCATATCTCCCCTCACTTTTCTTCACTCTCCCTCATTCTCCCTCAAATTCTTCCTCGTTCTCCCTCTTCTACCTAATTATCACTTACTGTCCCTCGTTCTCCCCCACTCTCCCTACACCCTTCTCTCCAGCCACAGGGACTCCGTCATCTCGGATCATATATCTTAAATCCTTTGTTCCTCTGGCCAGTAGGCGTATGGCCTTCGCCTCTGGTTACTAGGCAATCATTAGGTCTGGGCCAGACATAAGAGCATCACCACCACTCATAAGGCCTTTGATGGGCGGCAGAAGTCTTCGCAAGCAATTTGTTAGAGTGACAGAAACAATTATAGAAATTAAAATGCTTGAATACCAATATCAGCGAAATGAGCATATGAATCGCAACACAGTTTGGAGACATAATTGATATCTAAATCAATTAGGTAATTAGCCCACCCTGAGGGAGACTGTTTGAACACTTCATTTCACCTACGGAATGTAGTGAACCTACCTAGTTAAACCCCCAACTTAACTATCGCCTACCTAGAAACCTAGTTCATGGAAGTCTTTGTTTGCTTATCCACTTCTAACAACCTGTTTGCTTATTTACCTTTTTAAAACAAAGATTCGGTTGTTTTAGAGAGTTTAATGTCTTGAGATTATGTTAGTACGATGAATTTACCTGTGTAATGACTTATTTGTACTGAAAGGGAGGAAGTTCTACACTCGTGGTGCCCCATCTCTTATGCTTTCTGGACCATCATGCAACTTTTTTTTCTAATTTTGTAACTGTCAGAATTCATAGATTCGTTATATAGTTTATGCTCTTCATCCACTATTATAATACATATATCTTTTATACGGAAAACTTTTCATTATGAACATCATCAAATAGGTGTAGCCGCTTGACGGTTGATATAAAGTCACCGTTTACTTTAGCCTTTCACTGTAACACTCTAAATTCTGGTGCCATCCTCTGTTTCCTTCCTCTGGATCAGCTCACTGTACTTCTTTAAGTGCAGGGACCAAACATTCATTGGTTAGTTTGCTGTGTAATTCCTTTAACGAACTGATATGATAGGTCCAGAGGAGGGTAGCAAAGGTGGCACCAGTATTAAGAGAGCTGCGTTGCAGAGAAACATTAAAGACCTTAAATTTGTCCACCATGAGAGAGAAAACAGTGAGGGGTGACCTGTTAATAACCTTTAAGTTTTTCATCCAGATTTATGAACAGTACTTCGAATGATGCAGGGAAAGTACAACTAAAGGATGTAACGTATTAAGCAAAGGAATACTAAAAATGATGTCAAAAGAGGTAATTTTACTATATGAGTGGTGCATGAATGGAATAGATTGAGATAAGAAATTGTGAATGTGGACAGCACAGAGAAGTTAAAAGCTGTATGATAGTAAAGAATGTTCAAGAGATGGGGCCTCACGAGTGTAGAACTCCCTCCCCGGACAGTTCAGATACGTCACTGCACACACAGGCGAAAGATTATCTCAACGTAACAGACAAATAATCAAACAGTTACGTATCCCCAGAGATTTTCATATCCACAAGGAATATCGAATCACACTTTTTAGAACTTGGAAACAGATATTAAAAAAACTTTAGATATTAGTGCATAAACGACCGAACTAACTTTTTTCTAATATCATTAAATACGCCTTAAAAGCCCCTAATTAGATTTAGAGCTAATACTTAAGTGCGTGAACACATCACTCCTAAGACTGTACTGACAACAAA
>JAUUDW010041825.1:0-23534 GCA_032361385.1 Panulirus guttatus
GGACAAAAGAGAGAGAGAGAGAGAGAGAGAGAGAGAGAGAGAGAGAGAGAGAGAGAGAGAGAGAGAGAGAGAGAGAGTCTGGATGATGGGTGTTACCTAAAAGGAGCATGAGGATCAGGCTCAGCAAGGATGTATCTGTAACCATCTTTATTAAATGGATGGTCAACAGGGTAACCATGAAGCTTGGGAGCTGGCATGTCTCCCCGAGCTTTCTTATTGCCAGCGGTGGTCTCTGGTATCTTTCGTTTTGCTCCTCGACCCTTCCCTGACTGCTGCTGTTGGGCTGTGAAAAGAAAAAAAAAAGATTAAATTTTTAATATTATGATTACAACTGTTTTTCACACTATATTACTTAGAAAGACAGCCCTAAGCTCTGGGCCTGAAGGAAAAGCCTTTAGTCTACACATACAACCATTAACCCTTTCAATGTGGCTGGAGCATATTCATCACTTTTTTTATGGTGGCTTAGGTGTACATGCCTTGAATTATTTTTTTCTATTTCAGCTGCACTGTATATATACAGCCATGCTTGTAGATGTATTCCTGCAAAACACTACAACTTAAATTTTTCATACACTGGTCATTGTATAGGGAGATATTAGGAAAGCCTATACAAATTCTGCATCCTCAATATTTGAACCTGTCACTCTTGCAAGATAATAGATAGTAGTGATGAGAACCCTCACTAATTATACTTGTGATAAAACATTCCCAGAGTACCTAATATGTCGGCTAAAGAGCAGCACAGGTTAAAATTGCATGGATGTAAACAATGTCTCAACAAGTTGAACTATATATCATTTTGTTTAGTACATTATATTCTAGTTAAATGTAAAGAAAACTTATGGACATATTCTTTACATGAATATCTGAAAATATCCTGCACCCAGAGCAAACCTTCTTTATCATACTGCCACAATGAAAGGGTTAATAAGCAGTTAATTAATTATCTCCTACACATTATACTAATTCATTAGATATAATCTATCTAAATCATCTCCAAGATGTATAAATACCTAAAAATACTTTATAGCCAAAACTAATAGGAGTGCACAATATCTATGATGTCATGCAGTTATGCTGAATTTCATCTACATTATACCTTTCTAATATCTTTGTAGGTCTTATTTATCAAAATGTCATATTCAACATGTAAGAAAACCAAAGAGCTAGACAAATAAAATTTTACAATTAAGCAATATTGAAAATATTAAAAAAGAAAAAACATGCCTGCATGCACACATAAGACTGCTTAGCCTATTTTCCATCCTCATAATGCCTTTGTATCACTCTACACAATTAATTTCAATATTCAGGACCAACTAAATAAAGTACATCATCACTCAGGTTAACAGATTTTCAAATCTCTAAGTCAACATGTCCACTGTATAATTATTGCTTGTACTCAACCTTTATTGTCGACAAAAAGGAGGCCAAAAACCAGGTTAATATCCTGAATGGTGTTCCAAGGAATGATTGTGCTTGTAATGCAATACAGTTACTGGGGTGAAAAAAGAATGGATGGAAATACTGTTTGAAAAATATAAAAAAATCTCTATGGTCATAAAAGGTAGAATTTCCTTCAAGTTATGAGCCAGGTAAACCTATTTCACTGGAAGCATGTTCCTTAGCAGAACTGTGTAGCCTATAGTCCAGTATAGTACCTGGAAGTAAAATATGAATGCACAGAAATATTGTCTGGAAAACAGCAAAAACATTTAAAGTTTTATGGTGAAAATTTGAGTTGAAAGCAGTCTGACTTATAAACTATCTCAGGCTAACTTACAATCCTGACCCCCTTGCCCTACGCCGTAATGTTGGTTCACTTTCCCTCTTCTATAGGTATTACTTTGGTTTTTGCTCCCGAGAGCTGGCTGCTTGTGCGCCCATACCACTAACTAGACCACGCAATACTCAGCAAACTGCTGCGTCACATGATTATTATGTGGCCATCACCAACTTAAGGGTGGGCTATTTTGATACGTGCTTCTTTCCTTATGCATCAAAACTTTGGAACTCTCTACCTTCTCATGTCTTTCCCAATAACTATAACCTTGCGCATTTCAACAGACAGGTTTTTCACTTTTTCAAAAATTCGTAAATACCTTCCCTTTTCTTTTTCCTTTTCATGATTCTCTTTATATTACAATTAAGGCCTGGCCTTGATGTGGACTAATGTCTGTAACTGGAGTCTTCAAAATCAGAAGAAAAAATCTCTGCCTTTACCAGGCTTCATCAGCTTCCCCTCTCTGCACATTCACAACCAAGAGTCTTTGTTTGTATGTCTTGTAGTTATTATTTAATTCATTAATGCCCTCTGAATATCTTTCTCTATACAACCACATATGCTTTTATATGCCTCATGTTATAAACTAGGTATTTTCAGTCACAGTCCTTTTTCAGCACTGAACAACACAAGCTGTTCACCCTTTCCATTTGCCATACTGAATACCCTCTGCCCCCAACTTACATACCCTTAACAGCCACATTACTCACTTTTATAGGTAAATTACCCACCACTGATATGCAGTTTCTTGCATGAGAAATAGTAATGCACTCACTCAGCTGCTCCCAAAACACTCACCTCTCTTCATCATCCTTCTCATGGCCCATAAGTACCACTAATCACCTCTCTCTCATAATCAACCATCGTTCACTCAGTTCAGCTTGGAGCGTCTTTGCACTCTTTCACACATTCCCACAACTACTTCAGCAGTAGCACTACCCCTTTTCTTAGCTCACACCTTCACATTAACCCTTGATTCTACCCCAAAGACATCCCAAGCCATTCTTTCCTCTTACACTTGAGCTTTGTTTCACTCAGAGTTAGTACATTCAGGTTCCTTTCCTCAAACTTACTACTTGTCATCTCACATTCACCCTCTTCCATACATTCTCATCTATATAGTCCATGCCTTGCATCCATACAACATTGTAGGGACTTCAATACCTTCAAACATCCCCATTACACTGTGAAGCAATTTTTTACTTTTTGTTCCTAGTTAATAAGTGTTATTTTCTATTTGATTATGTCTAAAAAGTACAGAAAATGGCTGTTATTCCCCTGAAACTTTGCTTTTGCAATCAGGAAGTGATATTTTGAAATTTACCTATTTTTCAGGACATTCTGGATAGATTTAGTGCTGAGTAGCTGATATAGAACTTTACAGTACAGAAGTTTCTAGTAATATAAAAAGTAGTATAGATATATATGCCTTAAGCCAACCAGTTCAGTTTAGATCTAACTTAGATGGCATTTAGAGGCTGCAAAAATCAGGCAGATGCATTTTGCTATGTCTGCAGCCAGTTTATCAAAACGAGTGAAAAATTACTCCATGGCAGTATCTGCTAAGATGTACAAGGCCCACAAGGCATATTTCGGCATACCTGTCAGGGATTAAGACAAATTCTGGGCACCTCATTTCACCTGCGAGCACTGCCAAAAAACCTGGAAGGTAAGATAAACAGTTGTTGCTCACTTAGATGATGGAATTTTATGTTATAACATCTAGAATTTTTTAGATTTAAGAAAATTTTATTTTAATTTTTTAAACTCAGTGTCATTGAAAAAAGAATTATATATAGAATATGTTGAGAGAATCTTTTACACATTAGTCATGGGTGAAATAAATTTTATGAACAAATATATATATATATATATATTTTTTCATAATCACAGTTTTATATATTTTTTTGCTGGATGGTACAGAGGGGAAAAGAGAGCCATGAAGTTTGCTATCCCAGAAATTTGGCAGAACCCACTGACCACTCAAGCTACTGCTACTTCTGCATGGTGGACCCTTTCAAATGTCGGATTGGCAAGAATGCACCTGCTATCACATATCCAGACCTTCCATTATCCATTACCCGGGTGCCACATGGCCCTGAGCTCCTTTTACGCACTCCTCCGGAGAGAGAGCAGCAGTCATCAGAACAGAGCAGCAAGGCAGAGGGGGAGGAAAAGTCAAAACCGGCATCTTTGTCAGACCACAGATGAAAAAGATCCTGGAGTGCAACGAATTTCCCAAGAAGCTTACTGGGAAGGAGAAAGCAGCTTGGTACAGCTTTGTGTCGCATGGTTTTGGGCTTCCTGGGCAATCACAAAGCCAAAAACTATGTGGAGCTGGCTGAGACTGGTGAAGAACTATGGCAGAATGGGTTGCAGGATGTCCCTCAAAGTCCATATCCTTGACACTCATCTTCTTAATTCAATGAGAGCATGGGAACGTATTCAGAGGAGCAAGACAAGTGCTTCCACCAGGATATACTGGACTTTGAATGCTGCTACTAAGGAATATATATAATGAGAACATGATGGGAATTTATATTTGGGGTCTGATTCATGAAAATGATTTACAGTACAATCGTAAATCTCAAAAAACTACTCACTTCTAAATCGTTTGTGATCACTTTTGTTTAACATAAGTTTAAATACATGTTAATTTTGATTCATATGTTTTTGTTTTTCTGACTTTATGTGAATAAAAATGTGCAAATTCACCTGTTGTCCAGTTGGAAATGGGAAAATTTCAAAATATCACTGTCCTGGTCACAAAAGCAAAGCTTGAAGGGAATAATAGCATTTTTCTTTACTTTTTACTCATAAGCAATTAGGAATTAATGCTTAATAACCAGGAAAAAAAATTATGTTACACAGTGTTATTGCCCTCCTAGATAGTAACCACTCTTTCCACACATTCATAAGTGCTCCCAGAACATTTGCCCCCTCACCCATCTTATGACTCACTCATGCTTCCATGTTTCATGTACTGCTATGTCCTCTTCGAGGTATTTAAAACACTTCACTTCTTCCAAATTTTTTCCATTCAGACTCACACCCCACCTAACCTGTCCCTCTGTCCTGCTAAACCTAATAACCTTGATTTTATTTATATTTATTCTCAACTCCCTCCTTTCACAACAACTTTTCACTTCCCAGACTGCTTCACCCCCTACAGATTGCATACTCGCCCCACTTTCCAGACTTTTGCATCACCTCCTTCACCACCTCATTCATGAACAAATTAAATAGCCATGGTGATGTAACACAGCCCTGTCACAGACCAACTTTTGCCTGGAACCACTAACTTTCCTCTCTTACAACCACTAACTCTCCTCTCTTACAACTCATTTACATGCCTTACACTCTTGATCAGTAACCTCTGACTGCATCTCGTAGCTTTCGTCCCATACCATATATTCTTAAGACCTGCAAGGTATCTCTATCAAGCCTGTCATATGCTTTCTCCAGATCCATAAATGCCTCATACAAATCCATCTGTTTCTCTTAGCGTTTCCTTATCCACATTCTTATAAAAAATCACCTGATCCACACATTCTCTGCCATTCGTCTAATTCTTTTTGCATACCTCTTCCCTTTGGATCTCCTCTCTCTCATGCAACTTATCAGGTACACTCAAAAACTTATACCTATGTATATTGAGCTTGGAAAAACTCTCCTTCCCCCAACTCCCATTCAACATTTATCACTGCCTGTCATTATTGCAGGTACATTATCTGTGAGACAGAACATTGTTTTTGTTTAAAGAGGTGCTCTACCTTTCCTTCACTTTCCTGCTATGGTGATACTATATGTGTCTGTCACGTAGACAAAGCAACTCTCTTTGGTTCCCAGTTTTCCTCTAACTCTACCTTGGATGATTCTAATATTCCTTCACCCCCTGATGCTCCTTTTACTAATCCCATGCCTCTTCCCATAATCTCTTTTTGAACTGTCTGAAAAGCGCTTCTCTCTCTGGACACAAGCAAGGCTTATGATCCTGATGGCATCCATACCCACATACTGAAAGAGTATGCCTCTGAACTTGCGCCAATGCTTGCTTGTGTGTTCTGTTCCTGTTTCAAAACCAGAAATTTTCCTGATTATTGAAAGCATGCATATGTACATCCCATCCCTAAGAAAAGGAGACTGTTCTAACCCCTCTAACTTGCTTCTTCTTGCTCTGACATCTACCATTTCCAAAGTCTGAATTGCTCCTCAACTCCCATATCCTCAGATGTCTTGAATCCCGCAGTCTTCTCTCTTATCACCAGTATGGCTTCTTTAAGGCAAGATTCAATGATGATATTCTTTCCTATCTTTAATGTCTAGTCATCATCCATGAAATATTTTTGGGAATCCTGTATTGTTGCCCTTGTTATATCCAAAGCTATCGACAAGGCTTGACATTAGGGTCTCATCTCTTAGCTCCCTTCTTTTGGCTTCCTCCCTCACCTTGCTCTCTTATATCTAGCTTCTTTTCTAGCCGATCTGTCTCCATGATTGTTAGTGGATCAACCTCTCCCCCATTCTCAATCACCAGAGGTATCCCTCAAGGTTCTGTCTTGTCTTCTATACTTTTTTTTATCAATGGTTTCTTTCCTTCCCAAATAACCAAATACACATTTATACTGACGATTTAACACTGCATTCCTCCATATCCTTCTGTTCTCCTCATTTTCACACTCGATCTGCATCTCATTTCGACAGAACTTCCAATTTAAATTGAAACTTGGACACGATATCTCATTGGGGTAGATTAAATCATGTTAAGTTTAATGCCTCTGGGACCCAGTTTCTACCCATCTCTCAGTTGAAAATTCCTTACAGCTTTCCTCTCTCATGTGACCGTTCCGTAATTCCACCTCTTGACACAATTAACATACGTGGTATTGCTGTAACATTCACTCTCTCTTGGAAACCCAACATTACGGAAATAGCTAAGTCTGCTTTTTAGAAACTGGGAGTCTTGTTTAGGTGTAGAAATTTATTTTCTTACGAATAGTTGCTCCATTTATCAGAGGTGGTTCTACCTCTGATCCTTAATTGACATAGTTGAGTTGAAAGTGATTGGACTACAAATTTTCTGAGGCTAACTCCAGAACTTGACCTACTTGCCCTACACCACAGATGTTGGTTCACTTTCCCTCTTGGTAGGTTTTACTTTGGTTTTTGCTCCTGAGAGCTGGCTACTTGTATGCGCACACCACTTAGATGACCATGCAATACTTGACAAGCTGTTGCATCACGTGATTACTGTTTGGGCTGTTTTGATAAATGTTTCTTTCCATATACCTCAAAGCTATGGAACTATCTACCGTCTCATTTCTTTCCCAGTAACTACAACTTGGCTCATTTTAAAAGACAGGTTTTTCCCTTCTGCCAGATATCATAAATACTTTCCCTTGTCTCTTCTCTTTCCCTTTCATTACCCTCTCCATATTTAGGTTAAGGGCTGGCTTTGATGTGGACTTTTGTCTGTGACTGGAGCCTCCAATATAGATACAAGAAAGAAAAAACGAAAAACTTAAAACACTCACCTTTGTCTCCTTTGCCTATATACAGTGATACTGTACATGCATTCCATCAGTCCTCAGGCACTTCACCATGATCCATACATACGTTGAAAATGCTGACTAACAGGTCGACAACACAGTCACACCCTTTCCTCAGAAATTCAGCTACAGTACCACCTACTCCAACTGTTTTGGAAGGCTTTCACCACCTCTTTTCTTTTCACCAAACCACTTGCCACTTGCCAAGACTGTCTTCCTTTGCATTCTTCCCTGACTTAAACATCCTACATCTGCCACCCAGTCATCAAACACATTCAGCATTCCTTCAAGATACTCATGCTATCTCCTCTTCACCTCATTACTGCCTGTAACCACATCCCATTTGCTCCCTTCACAGACACTCCCATTTGTTCTCTTCTTTTCCTCCTGCAATTAACCTGTTTCTAGAACAGTTTCTTATTCTCCCTGAAGTTTGCTGATACTGAAAAGATGAAAAGAAAAAAATACATGGGTACCCAGTTAGGAAACTGGAAAGGCAGTTCACCATTCTACCCAGTGAAATAAAAAATTTATCTGGACTCAGCACAGAAACTTTTAAATGAAACTAGACGAGTGGCTGACAGGAGAGCTGGTTCAGCTCCAGATAGACAACTGTACATTGTAGGAAGCAGCAAAAAGCAACAATGTAGTTATTGTGAAATTAGCAAGTTATGCAGTGAGATCTATGCAATTGCAAGCCTCAGGCAAAATCTTTGAAATATAAAAGAGAGTGAAAGCAGGTGTGATACAGATAGAGTTGGAGGATGAATCACTAAAAGAGAGTGACCAAGAAGCTATTGCTTTTCTGTTTAACTTTTTTGAATCTGTATTTGTAAACAAATTTGTAAAATTACCAAAGTTTTAAGGACTGAATTGATGGCAAAGTATTCATAAAGGACACTGAATTTCGTTGGAGGATGTAGAGAAGAAACTGTGATAGTTTAATTCAGACAAGTCACCAGGACCAGACAAGATACACCCAAATGTAAGGAATAGGCACATGGACTAGCAAAGCCTTTTTACATGTTATTTTGCAATTTGTTAGAGGTTGTAAAGTACCCTTTCTATCTATCTATCTTTCTATCTATATCCCTAATGCCTGTTTCCTTCTGGTACTTCCTCAAGGGGGTGGCCATGGCAATCCGACTTATAAAGTGTCCCAGGCTAACTTCGAAACTTGACCCCCTTGCCCTACTCCGCAATGTTGGTTCACTTTCCCTTTTCTATAAGTATTACTTTGGATTTTGCTCCCGAGAGCTGACTGTTTGTGTGTCCCCACCACTAGCTAGACCACGGAATACTCGGCAAGCTGCTGCGTCACATGATTATTGTGCGGCCATCGGGAACTCAAGGGTGTGCCGTTTTGATAACTGCTTCTTTCCCTACACGTCAAAGCTTTGGAACTCTCTACCTTCTCATGTCTTTCCCAATAACTATGACCTGGCTCATTTCAAGAGACATGTTTTTCACTTTCTCAAAAATTTGAAAATACTTTTCCTGTGTTTTTCCCCCTTTCTCAGTTCTCTCTATATCTTGATTAGGGCCCGTCCTTGATGTGGACTTTTGTTCGTGACTGGAGCCTTGAACATAAAAAGAAGACCCTCTGATATTCTCTCTTACAGACATTAATACCCAGACCAACATCCTACGACAGACGACAGAAAGACAAACTAAATAAGTTCTTGAGGACAAGCGGAAGAGACTTTGTATAGCCTTCACCCACTATATGACTTGGTAACCTGTCTCTCAACTCACCACCGTAATTCCGGAGTTCAGCGTAGTCGAAATTTGTGCTGTTGTCAGCGTAATCGAGCGGCTGGAAGGTATTAGAGAAAACGCTGTGGCCCGATGAGCTGCTGATCTGAGGGAAAGAAGGAAAGCTGGAGACATGGACGAGGGACTGATTATTATTATGGACCGATTCCTGATGCTTCAAAGCCAAACTTCAGATTACTTTAAAACTGAACGTGTATCTAGTAGACAGTTAACATGTCAGAAATGCCAAGTAGCAGTTCACTGTATACAGAATCTATGAATCTGAATATGTTTTATTATCATCTGAGAAACCAGCAACAGTTTGTAAGCAAAGTGTTCGTATGAGGAGTATGGTATGGAGGAGGGACGATATGGTGAAACTGGACCAGCGACGGTTTACGTCAAGGCCAGGCGAAAAAATATCTAGGATATTACTAGAACAAAATATGAGAAATCAGAACATAGATTACGGTGCCTTGAAAAATGGTGGCTGAGGGCTTTAAACCTGAATGTGACCGCTCAAGACAAATAGATTTGCTTATCTCAAACTAGAAGACACTACAGGTGTTTCACTCTTTTCATAACATGAAATTTACAAAGTTGTCGAAGGGCTCAAGGTTTAACCAGTTTGTCCTCAGTCACGAAGTCAGTGAAAATCTATACAAAGTAGTCATGTCAGCTGCTGTATCCAACCTGCGGTCGGCAACACGGACCTACGTGTAGTAAGCAACAGCAACACTTGGCGCGGCTGGTCATAATATAAACAAACCAGGAAAACTCTTCGACACTATGATCAACAATGTCGATAAAGCAATAAGAAAAATGATGCTATCATCTAACTAATTAGACACTCTCTTTACACCAGCTTATTATTCGATCTACTGACTCTTCCAGTTCAAGAAAAGTTGCTGTACATATTGAAAAGCAGAGAGAGAAACCTTTAAAATCCAGCGGGATTCCTTGCTTATGGATCGGTCAGACACAAAAATTCGTTTAGTTTTGTTTTATTCTTCAAACATAAGAAAAACCTTGTGATGATTTAACTGGTAATTAATCACAGTCATTTTGCTTGACATTTTTTTGAAACATAAGTAAACATGCAAGTAGGAGGTGAAAACGCTTCACATGTTCCATACTTCATTCTTTCATCGCTCACTGTGACCTCGCAGGGCCACTGCTGGAAGTACATAACGCAACTGTCACGTGAATTTTACCAGTAATTGTCCTACATATCAGACAAGTCTGTGTAACATTGTCTCTTAAATTTTTTTTTTCTTAACAACTTACAGTGTAGACTTGAGCATGCTTTATTCCCGATGTCATTTCAGAATTTACGTTCTTTAGAAAAAGTTTGCAAGAGTTCCCCCCCCCCCCACAACGATTCCTAATCTTGCACTCTAGTCTATTTGAATAAGTTAAAGACGTTTGTTCTGTTGGCCTTCAGCTGAGCTAGGCTAGGCTGGGCTAACACTGGGTTGTGTTACATTAAATTCGGTTGGTTGTCCTTTTCGTACGTTATTCTTTATATGTAAAAACATATCTATTATCTTCAAAGCCCTCTTCACTCTGTGGTGTTCAGACTGCAGGATATAGCAGGTGCAGTACGCTTTTTGAATAACAATGAAAGTCACTCTCTTATCACAAATATCTTATTTCTAGCGTGAAATCCATAGCCCTGTGAAGCTCTTCAGAAAAATTCAATAATAATGCTGCGTAAAGGAGGTAAATGATTACCTAGATAACTATCAACACTAGTTTTTTCATTGTAATGGAGCCGAAATGATGGTCGCTAAATGTAAATTAGTCACAGTTAATCACAATAATGAGCTTCGTGGTTGTACATATCTAAAGAATATCATTTTAAAGCTTCACGTCGGTATGTCTTAATAGTAAATGTTCAAATTATCAAAATATTCATTTTAATATTTGGTTCTTACCGCCATACAGTAGAACGGCATCCACTGGTGTAACCTTGAGTGTGAGAGGGTGTTATGATAAGGATGTACCACTGGGTACGTGAAGCCAGGAAGGACGTGATGCAGGGAACAGTGTACAGACGCAGGACGAGCATGGAATATGAGCTATACTACTAAGTTACAGCAACATGCGCCTTTTCATTCCGTCGCGGGTATGTAAGAGTGTGGAAGGGAAGGCATCCACTCACCTGGCCAGTGTCGGCGGAGCGGTAGGACCAGCGCCGTACCTGTAGACGACAACACTCGTCAGCGCAACACAAGGCCGGCCATGGCAACACTGATCCTTCTCACATAATTACTGTTAAACGACGCTAATCAAACTTAATTACAGTGGTATTCTTATAATCATTGAGACATGCATGACGCGTGCACCCTGTGACGGAAAAGATGTCTTATTGAAATGTATGGTGACACACTTGTCCTTACGTCATGTCCACCGCAAGTAGCCACGCAGCTGGTCGTCAGCTGTTACATATCGTCGGAACTTGTGTATTGTTTTCCTGTTTATCGTCATCACTTTATCACAGGTACTTTTCCATATGCTGAATAGTCTTCCATAGTCAACATATATGTCCGTGAACCCGAAGATACAACAGCAAAGATGAATTTCGTCAGTAAGGTTTTCACTTTTTCAAGAGACAAGTTTGGTGCATCCGAACATAGGAGGCACACACTTCTAGCCACACCTTCAGGGCATCTTTTAACATGCTTCGTAGAGGGACAATTCACCCATTAGGCCCTTCCATCTCTCCCAGTACTCAAGAACAAACAGCCATTCTCGCCCCAAGAAGCTAATCCCTTTGAGACCCTTTTGATATGACAGTGTGAATAGTTAATATACCTTGTACGCCTTCTGTCATCATGATAGTTACAATACATCTCTAAGCACATAATGGGCTCTTCTGAAATTTTGCCCCAGTGGTGAAATTTCCGTAAAAGATGCCCTGCACGCCCTACAATGGCATATATGATCAAGTTCAACGTTGTACAGGAGTCAGGAAATGGAGCTGTACACATGTCCTCAGGGGTGCAGTCTGGATACCAGGCATGGTCATGTACCTTTCCATTAGCCAGGTGTTGAAGCTTACTCAAGCCATGCTCCTTTATCTAGCACTCTCGTTACGGGTGTAAGAGATGTAGCAGAACCCGATGTTAACAAGTAATTTTGATTAGAGGAAAGTAATCTTGCCTGACGACTTTGTTAACATTTTCATTACCGCCATCGACACGTGTTCCATGTCTGTATGCTAACAAGTACCACACTTATCTGACGCAACGTGTAATGTGAAATGTGATGCAGTGTTATACCTGAGAAAGCCACACCTCACATCATAGAATCCTGGATGCCTCTTTCCATAGCATGACTCTCCTGGGTCATCATACATACACATCTCAGGCAGGAATTACAACGGCAGAACACATATGAATCTCTGTACTGCATACTTATCACAAGTATGCAAGGCTGCGGTGTTCACTTCAGTGTATTACAAATGTCCGTTGACATGAGATAAACTTACAAGCAACATGACAATACAGTTTCGCTCTTATCCGTTCGCTTGTGTACCTTGACCACATGGCAGTTTAATATTCTTTATGATCTTGAGCGCGGACGCTAATCCCTGGACAGTAGGATACATGTACCCCAGCTTGTTGAAGGCCAGAGAGAGTGTATCCATCGTAATCCCCACTGTTCAAAAAGTTAAGCTTATTCTATTTATCTATCTATTTATCTATTTATGTTTTATACCGCGTCCCAAATAAGGAAATTTTCTCTCTTTTGTACTATTTCATGTTTTGTTACCCTTGTTCTCGGTGGGTAGGGTTCATGTAATCCACACCGATATCACCATTTCATTTTGGTTGTGAGAATTGACACAGTTATACTGAAAATTCATTAATTTAGGTATCCATGTGTACTTTTTGACTGTCGTTTGCGCCCATGAGCTCGACACAGTGAACTGTGCGGCTAATACGGGCAAATCAATCCCTGGTGGGTCCATCTATATGGTATATGTTTAATTACAAGCAACACTAGTTGTTGTATAACCATTCAGCACTTAATACAACTTCAGTGTAATATAGCGAAATGCAATAGGAGACCTGGGGAATAGGTGTATTAGGTTGAATATCATGCTGACAGCCAACCTGTGTGTAGTCCATACAAAGTACCTGATGATGACCCACCATATATTGCTATAGCCGCGTCTCTCTCGGGATGATCTGTATAACTTCTTGGACAGTGACGATTAAGGAAATAGAAGTTAGCGTTAATTCAAGTAATTAGTTTCCTGATTGGCAACTGTGCTCAAGGAACTAACAATGATTCTACTCCATTTTTCGAACGAAACAAACACCTTTTTTTTTGTCATTAATGGAACGCGCTTTGGGTCAGGTATTGTGCCATGGATGTTCTTACAAGTCTTTAGTGTGGTGTGAGTCCCGCACACCTGTGACATTCGTCTGTCGTCATGCGTCCGGACCACAGCTTCAGCCTAGTCTTGTTGGGTACACAGGCCTCCAAGTGCGGCCAGCAGCATCGGGAAGTGTGTTGTCACAGGGAAGCCGATGTCTTCGGGCAGTTGGTCGAGGGAGAAAAGTAATTAGTTTTGAGAGGAAAATGCGATACTTACGCTATCTGTGTTTTCGCCCACCGGGTGAATGCAATAAGAACTCTGTCCCGGTCTGTGTGTGGCGTCTCTGGGTCCCTGAGTCAGTCAGGTCGTGATTGAGGCGGCAGGTGGATGTGCCGTCGTCTGGGTTCAGGACACTGGCGGGTCATGTCCCACATGGGAAGGAGAGAAGGGCAGTAAAGAGCAGAAGGATGGTCAACAAGGGGAAGGATGTGATAGCCTTGGAAAAACAGAGGATGAAGAAGTTCTCAGTGAGAGGAAGACGAGAAGTTGAACGCAGAAAGGCATATCGAAGTTTGGGGTGAGCAGAAAGGGGATATGAGAGGAATTGAGGAGTATGAGGGATGACTACCTGGTTAGGAGGAGGTGCGACCACCTCATGCCTGGTGGTCGACTCCACTGTCCACTGGTCATGCTGCACCGACGGCGTGAAGAGCGGGAAGGTGACTCCCCCGCCGTTGCTGTGGGGGCGATACAGGCCAGCTGGTCAAGTGGATTACTCTTGACACACACACACGCAAAAATACACACACACACACACACACACTCACACAAATAAACACACACGCACTCGCGCGCAGGACTACGTTGGTAGCATTCAAAGATTATTAAATCATACGTTTGTCCTTGGAAATTGAACTTCATATGTAGGGGATAATGAAGGAGCTCTTATTTCACATGTAAACAGTAAGTGAACTTAAAGGACGATAAATGCAAGAAAACCATCTTTCCGATTTGTCTTAACAAGCAGGTGACAAGTGATGATGATTTCCTTGACTAAAGCGACAGATGCGTCGAGTGGCTAAGAAGAGGAACCCGAAGAACCCTGGCAATGACAGAGGAGAGGATCCCAAAGAACCGCAGGCATGACACTGGGGAACCTTAAATGAACCCAGAAAGTGAGCCCGGAGAGATATGACTGGCACGGGCAGCGACCGAGCAGGGACACCCGCCAGGACCTCGAGAAGTGACCAAGGAGGGGATTGTGGCAGACCTGAGTGAGAATGACCAAGGAGAGTAAGCTGCAAGAGAACTCTGGCAGCCATCAAGGGTAGAGCTGCGACAACCAGTCTGTGGACGTACCCGAGGGACGGGGAAATCTGCAGTGACTGTGAGGCTGCCAGGCGCATCATCGCCGCCATCACGGTCGCGGTAGTCGCCATCACCACGACCGGCCGCACCTGCAACACACATAAAATCCTTAACACTGTTCGTCACATAGGTCACGCTGCTCACACTATAGGTCACTATACTATCGTGACAGAGGTCATACTACTGACCATGTCACAATACTCACACTAATGGATACACTTCTCATACTGAAGGTCACTCTGATCACAATACATGTCATGCAACTCGCAACACGTCATACTGCTCACAACATGTCACACTATACTCACAATAAGGTTATTCTTCTCATACTGAAGGTCACACAACTCACAACACGTCATACTATTCTCAACACAGGTCACGCTATTCACGGCACAAGTCATGTTAACCAAAAGACAGGTGACACGGCTCACAAAACAGGTCATGCTACTCACAACACATATCACTCAAAGGTCATACTACTCACAACAGATCATACCAAAAACTTACAACACAGATACGACTCACAATACGTCATACCACTCACAACAGGTTATTTTTCTCTCACAGGTCACACAGGTATCTCACAAGTTTACTACTCACAGCACATCATATCACTCAACTCAGGTCATACTAATCGCAACACGTCATATAACCCAAAACACAGGTCATGCCACACAGCATAGTTCAAACTGCTAACAGTACATCAACTCACAAGACATGTCATGATACTTACAACACAGATCACTCACTGCTCACAACACAAGCCGCTTACTGCCCCATAAGGTTACGACGTAAACTAATATTTATTACACTAAGTCTAGATTACGCTTTGCTGAAAAAAAACATTCATATATAAAGTTCAGAATCCAGTAGAATCACTGTTCACTGTATAGATGAAACATTATCGAAACTACTTACCATATGGTTAAAATACTGGTCAAAAATTGCTCAGTTTGTAAGTGAAACAGTATCGGAAACAAAATCCTACCATCCAAATCCACACTTCATACTGTTACATATAATTATAGGTAATTAGTGTCTTCTTTCTACTCGCTGGTTGATAATGGCCTTTAACCTGAACTTTGAGGTTCAGCTCAGTGGCCATTTGTGTCGAGGAGGTAGCGAAGATGAGGTTGCAGTGAAGATTGCCTTTGACAAGACCCCTATGGACCAGGCCAAAACCTTTATAAGGGCCAGATCATAGGCCAGCAGTGTCGAAAATGTCGTGAAGATGTGGGTGTAGTGATGATGGCCTTTGTTCTAACCCATAAGATTCAATTCAAATGCACATTGTGTCAAGAGAGCATTGAAGATGAAGAATACGTGAAAATATATTGTAATGAAGACGAAGGTGTAGTGCTGATGGCCTTTATCCTGACCTGTATGGTTCAGGTCAAAAGACAAGTATTGTTAAGGGTGTAGTGAAGACAGGGGTGTTATGAACATGAGAACATAGTAAAGATGGCTTTCATCTGTAAGGTCCAACTCAAGGGTGAAGATGAGGGTGTAGTAAGAATAGAGGTATGCTGATGACAGCCTTTGACCTGAACTGTAAGGTTCTGGCCAGCTGTGTCGAGGATGAAATGAAGATGAGGTTGTACTGAAGATGGCCTCTGAACTAACCCATGAGGTTTATGTCAAAGGCGAATTGTGTCAAGGGTGTATGGAAGATGAGGGTGTGGTGAAGTTGTAGTTTAGTGATGATGAGGCATTTGACCTGATTCCCAAATCATCCAAGCTAGGTTCAATGTCGGCCACAGAAGCTAGTTTATATAAAAACAAATAAATCCAGCTGATAATGCTTAAAACAGAGCTCACACAAAGCTCACGTGATGTCAGACATACAGGTCAGATAATGCCCATATCTCAGTAATATTACACGAAAGAAACCAAGAAATTCAACCCTGCAATAATCCCTTACTATGACAATTACAAAATCTGTTTCCCAAAAGCTGAGGACGCTGCATAGGTACCGATATTATTTTTCTTGCAAGCAGGTGTCCCATATCTACAGTGGTCTTATTCGAAGTACTATGGATGATTGCTTGCATATCTGGGATAGCTTTTCTTGCACCACTATCATAGCTAGAGTCTCTGTAACTCTCCTGCTGCTTCTCTCGTTAACCATTCCTTTCCTTCCTCTACGATGTTGTTTTCCTCTCTCTTGTATGGGTATTTCTTCGGTAACTCCTCTCATGAGCTGTCTGCGTGTTTCCCAGACTCTCAGTCCCCATTATCTGGACCCGAAACACACGTCCGGCTGCTTATTCCCATGCCTTATGTGTAGAGACCATCAACATGAGGATTGACCATTATGACATCTTTCCTCGTACACAAAGATGTGGAATTCTCTTCCGTCTTTCGACCTTCCCTCGTCCCATAACCTAATGCCTTTAACAAAGGGTCTACAAACATTGGAGCTGAAAATTGTCATCCTTCCTGATTTCTTTTTTTGTATACCTATCATCTTACCGTTTGCCCATAGCCTGTCAACTGCTTTACAAAAAGACAATGTTGTATTGTCTCCCCACCGAAAGTTTAATCTACTGTAACCGTTGGTCTTGTCACGTTACAGTAATAAACAGATGCAATTTTTGTTCTACAGCATTTATTTTATGCAAGCACACCAGCTCCTCCAGTGCCCTCACCTGCATTTTATCAACTGTGTTTAAAGTAGCCCTGCAACACCCTGTCTCTCCTGCTGCATCAGTCACTCCTGCTCCTATTGCTTGTCTGTGTTTGTGTACGTCCCTCACTTTATATTGGTCCCATAACTCTATTAGGACAACACTACGACTCTTGAGCAGGCAGTAAGACCTTAACTTAGCACAATGGTATGACCCTTAGTCACGATGACGTGGCTTTTGACCTGTCTGTTAAGGTCAAGCCAGAGGTCATATCTCTGGGACCGTCCTTGGGGACACACAATGTTTTATATCAAACATACGACGTTATAATATGCCATGAAACAGAACGTGGCTATCTGCTTTTGTAAGTGATTGCGATTATATGGATCAGAGAACTGATGTTTAATAACAGGTTACTATTCTTGAAGTGGATGTTGTTCCGAGCGCGTGTTACACGGCGCTTGTAGGTTTGAAAGACGAACAGCGCGAGTGGGACATCCTTCATTAACCTAACCTAACCGAGCCTTGCTAAATGTATATGGACGATAAAGGCTTCGAACCCCCATCTCCCCTGTTGTACCTAGATTGTTAGGACGAATAACTGTATTGGATGTAGCATCAGCAGCGTAAGGCGTCAGAGTAAGATGTTCCTACACTAACAAGTTGACTAACCTTAAACAAGGTTGAAGACATCTTAGAACTTGGTCTGGACGCTGTTTGAAGTGTGGTCTCACGCTACAGCACAAGGCTCGCCGACCTGGCCACGTCTTCCTGACCTGACCTTACGGTGTAGAGGTTAGATATGTCGCTGCGGCTGAATTCTGCTGCGAAGTCTGCTTCAGTGTCTTGTATGCCGCTGTCTGCTATTGTCACCTCTTCTGTTGCGCCAAAGTCTACTGTCACCTCTGCCGCTACTTCGCCTGCTGGTGGTGTCACTGGAGAGGGCTTGAGTGACGGACTGCAGGGAAGGTGCGACCTACAGCCTTTATACCGACTTTCGAGTTCGAGGAGCGTGTCGTTAGCCCAGGCGGCGGGGGTGGGGACGCAGGCGCTGGGGATGCTGGTGGGGAGGGAGCGTTTAAGTGGGAGAAACACAGTGTTGGGGGTGCACGTAACACATGCTTTGTGACGTAATGGACAGCTCGCTAATCACGTTCGTCGGGTGAGGATTACTGAACCCACAGCAGCCATTGTTGACGGTCTGATTCCAGGACCCCATCTCCAAAAGCAGGAGTACTGTTCCATCATGTGATCAGATTTACCAAGAACTTTCACTCTCAGAGTTGCGATAACGTAATTATGATCTTTTAGAATGTTTGATACATGTATACATACTCTAAAGGCAGATACAGCTGAATTTGGAACAATTTTAAAAATATACTAAAGATATTGAAGGACAAACTGTGCCATTAGGAGCTAAGCTGCCATACGATATAACGAAATCAACTTTGATGGCGAAAGAGTTAACATGTTACAAGAAGAAATAGAAATGCATTCACTAAACAGAAACCGATAAACCCTGAGTACTATAATGAACATACAAAGTTACAGGGAGAATACAAGAGAAAGATAAGAAGCAGCGCAACACTGGTGATCTATGCGACTTACCTTTAGTTCTTTCTCAGGGATTTCGGTAAAACCTGTCGTAGTCTTCGACATCTCCAAAGCATTTAACAGGGTATGGCATAAGTCTTTGCTTTCTAGACTCCTTTCCTTTGGGTTTTCTGCGTTTCTCCGTTCCCTAATGTATAGTTTCCTCTCTGTCAGTTCCAGTGAAGTTGTTAATGAAGCGACTTCCCTCAATAATCCTACCAATTGTGGTGTCCCTCAGGGTTCTGTCCTATCGCGTATTCTCTTTTTCTCTAATGATCTCTCTTCTACTTCTATGTGCCCCTTGCTACGTCACTGGAAAACTGGCACAAGATACCATCTAAATATGCCCATGTCAGTGTATATTTGTTTATATATCCATGTTACTGGACTCACTGGCATATTGAGGAGAAGGGGTAAGATGCACGGCCACAGGATCCAATAGTTTGGGAGAGGCCCTGAAAATGAGAGTAATCAATTTTACATAAATTACCCAAGGGCCCGATCTAACTTTCCTTGAGTTATACTAGCGCCACAATAGCTTGGAGAGCCCTGAAAATGAGAGGATCAGATTTTGAAAAGTGTAAATCTTGTATGATTTTATCTAGAAATATGTCCCGTATATATGCTATATATGGCTCATTATATTTTTTCCAAGATCTGTCAAAGGGTGTGCCAAGAACTTTTTGACCCATGGCCCCCATTATACACACCGGATTCTGCCTGCAAGTGGTTAGACTTTTTGCTCCAAAGAAGTCCTTTATTTCTATGCTGCGCGAGGTGCAACCTCGAAATTGCAGGAGCCCTATAAAAGGGGTCCTATAGTTGCACAGTGTAATAATCATAATGATACTACTGCTACTACTACTACTGATAATAATAGTGATAATAATGATAATAATAATAATAATGATAATAATAGCCCCACGTTTCCGTGCATGTAAGCTAGATATATGATTGTGTAAGTGTATGTTTGTTGTGTGGATGTTATATTTTTCCATAGATGTATATGTAGGCCAGTTTATATATTAAACAATGCCTGGGTGTAATACCCATTATAACAGTATCCAACGCAACTTGGAGGGATTGCAATGTGACTTCAGGTTAGTTCATAAACAATGGAAAAGTTTGTGACGTTTATACGTGAATATCAGTTAACGGTATGTCGTCCATAACGTGTGTGGTGACGAGAATTCCATGAATATTATTGGTTGTGTGGGGATAGTGTCACTAAGACAACTGTATGGGGTAAAAATGCAGAGATGAGCATTTGTAGTTGCAGCAGAGAAAGTTGAATGAGGCACCTCTGGTCACATCGTCAAAATACTATTTTAAACGTTTAAAATGGTCACTCAGTCTCGAACTCTTATTATACCCACCCCATGATATTAAGGCGGAGAGAATGCACGTTATCAGACGGCTAATGATCGCTGATTCAAGACTGATACACCAAGACCTCAAAATGAAGTCAGTGTGGCAAGATTTGTAATCACGAGTGGATGTGATAGTGTCCCGGAAGATGACCTGAAAATAGTCATTCTAACTGAAATTTATGTTCATCTTTCTCCACGCGATGTAGGTTTACCTAACTCGTCGTGCCTGCAAGTGATTGCAACGGAAACTGACACGGAAACTAAACGGACTGTTTCATGGCATACAGTTGCCGAGGTAGCTGTGCTCAGTAGGATTGGGACGAAGTTAATTATCAACACTATACGACCTTGTTGTGTATATCTGCCGATCTAAACATAAGTATACATGCAAACCCAAGGACGACTTTAAGATCATTAAAACGTTTGAATTGACGCACGACGTAGGGAGTATGTGTCATTTCTGCCCAGGTCCCCAGGACCAACCGATCAAGTAGCAGACTTCGTACGTTCACTCTCAGATTCACGTACCATCTCGGGAGCGCCTATCAATATTGCCACCCGGCGGACATCTCTACAATCAGGTTGGCTGGTTGGTTGGTAAAGATTATCGCACAGTGGCCAACCAACCAACCAACCACGAACCATCTCAGCATTCAAACCTGCAAAGGAAAACTGCATTACATCGAAAGACGACACAACGCGTCATTAATGGTTCTTATTTTTCTTGATAGCCTTTGACCTGACTGTAGCAGTTGGCACGGCTTTACCCTAACGAGTCCGTTTTGTAAAGTAGTTGTAATTTTCTAAGTTAATTGTATCGCTATCAGTATTTTCCTGCAGTTGCCTCTCCTGAGAAAGCCTTTGTTTCTGCGCCTGACTATATCATCAACCCTTTGAACACAACTCAACGACCCTTGAACACGACAAAACGACAGTGCACGACTGTACGACCTTGAGCACGATGTTGAGACGAGTGCGAGGGCGTAACCTTTGACCTGACCATTAAGGGTAAGGTGTAGCGATTAGCGCTATGACTTGTCATGCATGCACGGGGCCCCTTGGGATCAAACTCGCACAGGTTCCAATCCTGGTCACGGCAGCCGGTACACAGTCCACCCAACTGTTCATCCTATCTTGGGAACTGGTCGATTATATGGCATATGTTAGGATGTGTAATCACCTATTTGTAATTACCAATTTGTACTGTACTGGGAGGGAGTTTTACACTCTTGGGCCACACAAATAGTAATCAAGGGACAGACCATTAGATCCACGGGTCGCACCGTCGTGCTCAAGTGTTCTCAGTGATAAGTACAGAACACACACGCCTGACACACACAAAGCCTCACTAATACGTGGATAATTATCCGAGTAATTTACTTTCACTTTTCTAAGGGTTTATAGATGTATCTGCGACATAACAAGTTTCTTCCATTGTCAGTGCTTTGTCTCAGGGTTTCCCCCCCGCTCGCAACTCAATGCATCATCCCGCAGTCACAGTGGATACTCATATCAAAAGAAAGTCTAAAATTCATATATGATAGAAAAGTTTGCTTGCTCTGGAGCATGACACTAAACATCGGATAATTTTACGGTGTCAGGCAAAGTGATCTGAGCCTACCACACGATGGTTATTGCTACTCAGGAGGTTATTTCAAGTAATAGTTCCTGGTCGATAAACAGTAGAAGAGAGGTGCTCTCCAGGCTGAAATAGTGGGTTCTCCACGGTCGGGCCGGGCGAATGCTGTCATATTGTACCGCGCGCCCTCAACTGTGAAAACAGATTATGTGGTAAGGCCTCGTGTTACGCTCATTTCTTAATGACTGTGATGACAACGAGTCCCCCATGACGTGTTATGGGTTGCGGCGGTCACACACGAAACAACGTTACGCAATATTATTTGTAGAGTGATCGGATGTGAAGTGAGGTGTTCGCTGATGCACAAGAATGGCGTTGGAACCGTTAGAACAATCATGGGAGTGAAAGGTGGCAGGCAGCCACGACTTTCATATTTAGCTTCGTCACATCCGCCAAGCGTCACACCCGGCTACCGTTTTCTGTGACGTGATGAGTTTGTCAGCTTGAAACCCAACTTTTATATAAGAAGTATGATAACCTGGAGTGGAGGTGTGATAACCTGACGTTGAGGTGTGATAAACTGGCATGGAGGTATGATAACCTGGCGTGGAGGTATGGTAATCGACTATGCTACGCTACCCCTTAAAGCTAATCGACACGCTGTCCGACAACTTTCTCCTAAGAGTTCAACACCATGTAAATTGAATAAAAATACTGACTTCTTACCTCATGAAGTAAAAGTAAATATCCCTCACAGGCAGCAACAAACAAAGATGGAAAATCTAACATGGAACCTTTCAAACGAGTCTCTCCCAGTACCCAGCAGGACAGAGGAGTCTAGGTGAACAAGACATCTCGGGAAGGAGCCTGAGGGTCCGTTGCAGACAAACTTCTCACTCACAGTCAGATATAAACGTCAGGCTCCAGACGCGCAAAGTTCTGAAAAGATAAAACTTTTCCTAAATAATGGGTGGCGCTATGGGTTCTGTGGTGCTGGGGACACAACCAGCCGTAGGCTCAGTTAGCTCGGTGTTGAGGACATCTGCTGGGAGGGCTAGGGAGGCGGTGCGCGACACTCCACCACCCTTTCTCGTACATACGTCTGGGGTCGGCCAGTCGATATTCATGACACACATACCATTACCGTGGTGTAGTGGTTAGCGTTACTGACCATGAGTTAGCACGGGTCCGCCGGGATTAGGCCCGCATGGGTTCGATTCGTTTTTTGAATTGGGTGTTAAGAGGAAAGGAAGAGGTGGGACAGGGAAAGGGAAATGGAATCGCCTTACCGGGCGCGTAGATGTCAACACAGTACCTCTCTTTAATATCATTTACGGTTTGTCCCGCTTTACCTATTACCACACTATGTAAACTGGGGTTGACATTAACCATTCTCAAGACGTCCCCACGCGGCCAAACTCTGGAAGGACGATCCCTGGACGAGGCATTGTTCACTTCCGAGAGCAAGTCGACGTCAGTAGGTTGCGAGAGGTCCACCAAACGCTACAGTTTCAGACAAGCCTGAGTAACCCCTTTACGACATCCCTGTAGGATGATATAGTCCCCTGTCACGGGGA